>QANX01000434.1:0-140733 GCA_003254975.1 Ochetophila trinervis
GACGCTAAAGTTAACTGAGAATATGATATCTAAATTTTATTACCTCAAGGTTTTTATCTGATTGGTGCTCAAATCATTAAAAAATGACATTTTACCTTTTATGCATATTCAACAACTTAAGAACTACCCTACGTTCACCTGTTTTCTTCTTTCAATTCCTACCGAATCAATTTAGGATAGATCGAATATTATTTTGAGACAAAAACATTAAATTTACAAATTTGGCTTTTTTTTCTTTTGGGTAGTTTGGAGTTTACAAAACTCATAGACTTCATTATCATGTCCAACACCCACAACAAAATTCTCATATAAATTTCCTTAATATCGGCAACAACAATGAAGGATATATATATATATATGTATACATATGGTATAATTTAAATTTTGTTAACAAGAAACATTAAAATTTAAAAATGTGGAGAAAAAAAAAATAAAACTATCTAAAAGGGAAAGAAAGAAAAAGAAATTTAATTTGTTAAAAAAATAGTTTTTTAAAAGAAAAAAAGAGAAAGAGATATAAAAGAATAGAGGACCATGTTGGTTGGAGAGTAGAGCGTTAGATTCCAAGTTGGAAGTGAAGAATATCCGGAACATAGATCCGAATCTTGGCCGAGAAGTCCATAACTGTCCAAAACTTAAATTTCCAATAATAACCTTATCCATCTAATTATAATGCACAAAATTGGGAACATGTTCAGTACGTGCCCAATTATTATTCCAGATCTACCCCTTCCCTTTCCAGTTCTTTCTTGAGCTTGTCGTTTTGTTGACACGCTGGCATCGAAATTAAGCAGCCACGCGCATTCGCATAATTTTCAAATTCTTTCTTGGGAACAGATAACAATTGGATATTCCAAAATGCCCTTCGAATTATACCATGCGTCATAAATGAGCAACCCCCCAAGCCCCCCAACTCGGCTCGGCTTCCTTATAAGCCAAACCAATCTCAGCCACAGCTCCCATTCAAATAATTAAAATAATTATTCTCCTTTAGAACATCAAAATCAATGGGATTGCGAGGTGGCAAAACAGTGATCCATAAAAAGAATATCCCATCTATATATATATATATTTCACAACTACTAACATATATATATAAACGGTAGTTTATTATTTAACAGGCGATATAAATATATTTATAAAATTAATATATTTTAATATACATATTATATAGTTAATATATGAACTACTATTTATTAAATAATAGGCTATATTGTCTATATTAACAGTTCTATATTTATATATATATATCCGTCTGCATGTATATATATATATAAATGTTTCCAAAAATAAATTAAAATTACTCTTTAAATCAATGATTGATGGGTGATAAAAAGCTATATCATTGGTTCGTGGTTAATTTGTCATTTTGTGTTCTAAATCTAAACTTCCCAAAACAAAATATTTCTTTTTGGCATTTACCAATTTTTAGCTTTGCGTTGTCATGGATTATCTCTTTTTCAATTCTTTATCCATTGGGTTTTAGATAAATAAAAATGAATATTTGATATGGATTATAGCATAAAGAAAATCAATAGTTAACCTATCACTAACTAATAAGGCGTTGTCTATATGTTTCAATTAAAGTTTAGAGTATTTTCAATGAAAAATAAAAATTACTATATATATATAGTTTAAAAATAGATATTTATTAAATTTATATAGTATAAATGTATAATCAATTTAAAAATTATTTTTCAATAATAATGTACACAAACGTTATTTATGATTATTAATTAATTATATATTTTATTAAGTATTTTTAATTTTTGAACAAATTAAATTTTTAAATTTATTTTTTAAACTTGACAATGTTTGACAGAGCTTCTAAAATATTAAAGTTACGTTAGCTCGACATTATTATAAATTTTATTATTGTAGTGCATTTTTTCAAAATAATATATATTTATTTATGTGGTATGTTAATATTAGCAATTTACGTTTTATTAAAAATGTTTTTACATAGCTGTCAATTGACAATTGGCCCACATATGTATTAATTTTTAAATTTTAAAGCTACGTAGTGAAAAAGAGTGATAATATATTTTAGAAAGCATGATGCCAGAAAAGAGGTAGCAATTCCTAATTATAATGTTTATGTTTGTTCACTTTCTTTTTTCTATGTCTATGTAATATATAACCCTTTGGACAGGAGCCAATATGCACAAGTGATTAGATTTTGATTTTGATCAAGTTTATGCTAATAATTTCTTTTCTGAATATATATATATATATGTATAAATTAATATATATATCAATGCGAAAGAAAATGTAAAGGTAAATATTGTTAGTACTTATGGGCTATTACATATACTATGCTCACCTTGATATTTTTTTTTTAATATTGAGAGTAGTGATGACTTGCTTATTTTAGTAGTAATTGCATAGTGAAAATCAAATTGAAATTTTCCAACACAGACATAGGTTTTAATTTTTCTCGTCTCATCGATTGCACAGAACATTAATCGGCATTTTTTTCATCTTCTTTGATACCTTTACTTCACAACAATCAAAATAATATATATATAAAAGATCATAGGGAATAAACTCCCAAAATCAAATCCCACATCACTAATTAAGTATATAATTTAGTCCAAGCTTACGGGATAGTCCAAGCTTACGGGATATAAAAAAAAAGATCGAAATTGACTTCCAAATCGATCCCACATATATAAAATCTAAAATACTTTTTTTTTTATTAAACATAACTGATGAATAATTATTCAAATGCGACAATTGTCATAACCACATAGACTCTTAATTTTAAAATGTTAGCAAAATTTATTTACCAAATGATGTGTGTTAATATTATTGATTATTATATTCGTATAATTTAAATATGGATAAGTTAATTTTTAAAAAATAAGTGAATTTAACACATCATTTGTAATATTTCTAGCATTTATTGTACTTTTTTTATGTTAACCTTTTGTAATTTTAAATTTCCCTCCGTCTAATTGGAAAAATGGGGGAAAAAAAATTGAATAGTTAGGAGTGTTAAAAAAAAATTAACTAACCGATGAAACCGACTTATCCAATTTAATTTAATTTATTTAGATCGGTTATTTTAGTGTAATTGGATTTGACTAAATTTAAATTTAAAAAATCAACAATTAGATCAGATCGATTCAGTTTTTATTCTATAAAAATCGATTAACTGAACCAAATCAATCCAATTACTTTTTAAATGATAAAAATTATATATAATATAAATATATTTTTTTAATAATATATTTTATAACATAAAATAATAATAAAAAATGATACATTAATAACAAATATTTAGTCAAAATTTGACATTTTAAATTAAAAAAATCTCAAAAACTTAAAAAAACTCACAAGTTTTTTTATTTTCTTTGTTGAAACAAGACTAAGTTCAAACCGTTTATCCAAATTGATCTAATTTAATTACTAATTATATTGAATTTGATGTATAATTGGTTCGGTTTCGATTGAAAAAATAAACTAATTACTAATTGAATCGAATTTGTTATTTTCAAATTTAATCAGTTTCAAACCGATGAACACCTCTATTAATAATTATCATAAACTCCCATACACTTTTTTTTTATAGTCATTATTAAAGATGGACAAAAACCAAACCAAACTGCTAAATTGAACCAAATTAAACTATAAAATCAAGTTTGATTTAGATTTTACTTGTTAATTAGGTTCGGTTCAAATGTTCATCTTAAAAAACCAATCATTTTTTGTTTGAATTAGAATTTGGAGAAAATTAACCTTCATCCAGTTGAAACTAAACCGATACATGTATAAAAAAAAATATTAATAAATATATAGATACTTATGGTGTGCTTGTAGATTTGTAGTTGTACTTCACATTCAAATTTTGTTTTATAATTTGAAATAATTAGAATATTATTTTATTTGTAACAAATTTTTTTCTTATTTTGTTATATTTTATTTATTAGGTTGATACTTGACTTGACTGTGGCATGTTTTATTAATGTTAAGTTCAATAAAAAAAATAAAAAATAAAAATTGCAATTATTTTAGAAAAAAAATTATTTTGTACTAGAATTGAGTTTGAATTTGGATCCATATAAAACACTAATTTTTAGCTCACCCAATCAATATACTAAAGTTAAATACACTAATTAAAATGGGTTAGTTTAGTTTTATCAGTATTATCAATTTAGTTTCGATTTATGTTTCAAAAAAAACAAACTACTTGATTGGTTAGATATTGTTCAAAACCAAATCAACTTTAACGGAGCCCACCCTTACTCATTAGATAGAATTTTCTTTTATTGGTGTCTGACTTTCATACATGTGACATTTAAGTATTAAACTCTTAATCTCTACGAAATATTTTGCTTAGAATATCTTATCATTCATGAACAATCATATAATCTTATATATTTATTACTTCTTTAATCTTCGTTACTTCATAAACAATAAATAAAATAAACCCTAATTAAATTACTTTGACACCTTCAAATTAATAATAAATAATCATTCCTAAAATTTTATTCCATATTACCACATGCCAAGAATAACAAAATAAAACAAAAAACAAAATAATCTAAATTTAACATAGAAATTGAAACTCACGAGGAAGCGAGAAAGAGTAGCAGTTGAACTACTCCATCACAAATTTTCTTTCTTTCCTTTTTGTTAAGAACTCCCACTTAAATCTTCAGTACCTACTAAATGTGTAGAAAAATAAATAAATAAATAAAAATCTCCAACAAGTCTCCCAAATCCGAGTCAGTGTATTGATTTTAGGAGAAAAATTTTGTAAGGCGGTTACGATTTTAGGATATGGTCGTACCACGCGACCATCCATAGAAGTATAGGATCTTTTTATTTAAATTTTTTTTTTGCAGGAGCTTTTTTCTTAAGCAAAATCCGGCTCCAACACACNTATTTTTTTGCAAGAGCTTTTTTCTTAAGCAAAATCCGGCTCCAACACACGCCTCGAGCCACTCTAAAAGCGACACTGTCCCACGTCCACGTGGAAAAAGAGAAAAAAAAGAAAATCACCAATAGTTTTCTATCTGTGAAAAGGAATAAAACCCCAAATATACTCTTACAAAACAAAAGGATATTCCAACAATTACCCTCGAATATTCTGTCCTTACGGTTATATCCCCTCATTCCTCCTCTCCTCTCCTCCTCCTCCTCTCTTCACCACCCTCACTTTCCCCCTCTTACTTTCTTGCATTTTCTCCCACTTTCCTTCTCTTTCTCGGAAAGTTCTTAGCTTTCCTAATATAATTGTTTTTTGGAATTTGTTTTTAAGAAGACGATGAAGTTCGGGAAGAGCCTGAGCAACCAGATCGAAGAGACTCTGCCGGAATGGCGGGACAAGTTTTTGTCCTACAAGGAGCTGAAGAAGAAGTTGAAGCTTATTGAACCTAAGGGTGGCGACAATAGGCCATCGAAGCGTCCGAGGGTTGACGCCTCCGGCGATGCTTCGGAATCCGGTGATAAGGACGGTATGTCCAAAGAGGAGATCGATTTCATTCTCTTGTTGGAGGATGAGCTCGAGAAATTCAATTCCTTCTTCGTTGAAAAGGAGGAAGAATACATTATCAGATTGAAGGTGAACTTTTCTTTTTTTAATTTCTCTCCGTGTGTATGATTTTTAAATTTAACATTTTTCTCGCCGATTAGTTATGATCTGTTTGGTTCCTGAGAAAATTTTTAATCAACAAGCCCTCGTATTTGTTGTGATTTGAAGCACTTGAATCTTAAATTGAGGAACTTCTTTTTTTCTTAATAAGTACGTTCTTATCAGCAATTAAACAGAGACAGATTATTATTTTAATCAAAAAAATTAAAAATCATATTACTATTCGAAATCGGGTGCTATTTGCTAGGATTTAGTGATTCAGTTTGCTTGATTACAACGCGAGCGGCACCATAGCGACGTCGTTTCTGCATCCACGCATAAAGGTCCATCGAGTTGGCAAAATCCAGTATACAAACCTACGCCGTTTATTCTTATATGCGCCGCCTATGCCTCTGGCTATGGTGCAGTGCGCACCGTGCATTTGGAATCCTTATCCGCGTCTATTGACACGGACAGTGAAACCGTTAATCTTTTGGCGCGCACCCGTTGCTTTTTTCTCTCTCAACCCACTCACTGCCAACTATAGTGGAATAATATTGCCTTGCACTTTTTATCTTCCTTTTTTTCTTTTTTTTTTTCTTTTTTTCAGATCCCTTAAAAAAACAATAAACTGTTTTTGAGTCTCTAGAAGCTCTTGTTTCATTTATGTTGTTTTCTTCCGTGAAGCATTTTCATTTAAAAATATAACAGTTGAATTGAAATAAAATAGAAAACATATATATATATATATATATATATATATATATATATATATGTATATTGGGAACGTAGAGTTAATCAATTTTATGATTTGTTATTGAAACGCAGGAGTTGCAAGATAGGGTAGCTAAGGCAAGGGATTACAATGAAGAGATGATTAAGACACGAAAGGAAATTGTGGACTTCCATGGAGAGATGGTTCTCTTGGAGAATTACAGCGCCCTCAACTATACTGGTAAATATTTTCTATCTCCTTTTTTTTTTATTAAATTTATCAAAGGGAAACCTCTTCAATTACCATTAAGGGACAAACACAATAAACATAATTGATCCACATAAAAAAAAAAAAAATTAAACTGCAATCAGAACAGAATAAAAACCCGTTGTCAGCAAGGGTTTCCACTTTAAGTAAGGGAGATTTTTTTGCACTATGATTGTCTTTGTCAAGGTTGGAGATTTCTTGTATTATACGCCGGACAAAAAAAATAAAAAAATTAGGATTTCCTGCTCTAGTATAATGCTCTATGCTAGATGTATAGTGAGAATAAGTATGCTCTGTTCTTTACCTGATTAGGTCCTCTACATGCGTTGACCCAGATGACCAAGTCAAATTATATATCCAAAGACACAGCAAAATCATATGAAATTGCTTAGCTCATGAGTGGATTCATTTCTTTGATGGTAAATACACCTTTTGTCGATGAAATTGATGGTTACAAATGGTACTTGGTTTTTATACAATTAATGACAGGTCTGCTTGATCTGATATTTTATGAAGAAACAATTCAAACCATGTTAGAAAGATTTTATGATTAATTTTATGAGGGTTTCATTACATGGCAGTCAATTATTTTTTGGTTCTTGCTCAATTTAAATGTTTTAAATTTTGATCACCTCAATTTGGTTTGAACAGGACTAGTAAAGATACTCAAGAAGTATGACAAAAGAACCGGTGCGCTCATTCGCTTGCCCTTCATCCAGAAGGTCTTGCAACAGCCTTTCTTCACTACTGACTTGGTCTACAAGCTTGTGAAGGAGTGCGAAACAACTCTGGACCAGCTTTTCCCATTGAATCAACAGCCACATTCTGCTGGAGCAACTGCAGCTGATGAAAGGCGTGATCCTACGACTTCTGCCGCTATAAAGGATGATGGTCTGCTTAGATTCCCCAAGGAACTTGCAGAGATTTATATGGAGAGTTTGCATATGAAGAGTACTATTTCTGCACTGCGGGTTCTTAAGGAAATTCGGAGTGGAAGCTCAACTGTCAGTGTTTTTTCATTGCCGCCTCTGCAAATGAGTGGGCTGGAGGATGCATGGAAAAAAGTCCCTGTTATGGAACAAGTAGCAAAGTAGTTTTGTTTTTGAGAAAAAGGAATATATGGGACAAGTATGTCCTTTTTATTTGTTTGTTTATTTTTCATCTTTTTTACCTTTCTATATGTGTCATGCATCTACTATGCATGCCTTAGATACTAACACGCACAGATGTAAAATGCAAAATTAGTTGGAATGAATTAGTAGAAAGAATTACAACTTTTGTATAATGAAGTATTTGGCATAATAGAAGTCATACTGTTTTCCTGAAAATTTCAATTGTTGTCCATTATAAAGTCTTCGGCACAGATGAAACTAGCTTGCTCTTTTACCTAATTTCAGAGTTAAAGACTAGAAAATGGATCCATTTACAGCTAGGAAGAGAAAAATGTTCCTCTTCCCGTTCTCCACTTCTTAAACCTTGAGCACAGTAACTATCACACTTCTGCAATTTTCTGTCTCAAATTCGACTTCTCAATATTGTTACTTTGCCTGTTACCTTTTTACCGTGATTAAAGTGCAAGAGGCAGATAATCAACGTACTCGAGTTGGTAGCTAATTAGAGAAGGTTCTTTCTCCATCTTCCTTTTCATTAATTGACTTCTAAATGATTCGGAAAATATGTTGCTCTTATATGTCAGCGTTATTTGGTTCACTTGCAGTTGCTTGCTGATCTCCATAATACTACTCGAAAAGGGATATAAAAGTTCTTCTTTTTCTTTTGCTGTATTAGTCCGAGTAATTGATTCTTCACTGCACTTTAGCACCATATTGAAAAACTTTGGAAGAATGCACTTTCTTCTCAAATGAAAAGAATTTCTGCACTCTTAACCAAATCTCGAATTCAGACCTTGTTCAACAAGAAATTATAATGTGAAAAATTGAATATTCTATTATTGTTTCATTGATTTTTTCCCTCCAAACAAGACGAGAGGAGCTTCCGTAAAAAAAGAAAAGATAAGGGGGGTGGTTAGTGAGTGGTTTGCTATAAACATAGGTGAGTGGGTAACCATGATATGCGAGCATACTAAAAAACTGATTACACTTCAAATTATCTCTCTTTGGCAAATAAAAGACTCTTTTTGTGACATGCCAAATTTTTTGCTTCTTCATTCAGCTTATTGGGTAACAATCCACCAACTAGACGCTGTGGCTTTACTGGCATATTTGGGCTATGAAATTGGGCTCAAACACCTAAACTAATCCATGCATATATGCTCGAAGTGAAGCCCTTTTTCAGTAGCAGAATAGTTGCACCCGATATGCCAAAACGTGCATGTAGAAACAAAATATAAAGCAGATTTTAAAGCTAATGTGAACAATTGAAAATTGTGAAAAAAAATCAAAAGGAAAAAGGAGGAAAAAGGAGATGAAAAACGACATCAAAAGAGAGGGAAACGCGTTAAGGAATAAAGCTAAAAGAATATCAATTAGGATCAGAAATCAGCTCCCTAGTACCCAAAATCTTTCATTCAAAAATACATTAATATTCACACCTCTAACTCTGCCATTAACATAGAACAATTTTTTTTAAAACTCCACCATTTTCCTTTCTTTTTCTTTTATGGTCCCTCCACTACAGAAAAGGATTCGTAAGGCCCAAAGTTAAGTGAAACAGACAAGCAAAACAAAGTGGCTTCATTTCAAGCAAATCTATTTATAAATAGACAAGTAGGGGAATACTAAACCAACTGCATTAACGCTCAACTGGGTCTTTGTTTTTTTGTTCACAGTACAAATGGAAGCAATTGCAATCTGGTTGTTTTTCCTTTTCTGTTTGATGATGGGTTTGCTTGCAAAAGGCCAATTGGAAACTGGGTTCTATTCTTCTTCATGCCCAAAAGCTGAGGCCATAATCAGGGCAACTCTCCAATCCCACTTCGACAAAGATCCTACTATCGCAGCTGGCTTGCTCAGGCTTCATTTCCATGACTGCTTTGTTCAGGTTTTCCACCATTTTCTTCTATTAGTTTCCATTCGAAAGACCTGTAAGCAAAAGTGTTTGATCCATGAAATGTTTGTTTATTGGATGCAGGGATGTGATGGTTCTGTTCTGATATCGGGCTCTTCTGCCGAGAGGAATGCTTTGCCCAACTTGGGATTAAGAGGGTTTGAAGTAATAGACGATGCAAAGACACAGCTAGAGGCCTTGTGTCCTGGTGTTGTTTCATGTGCTGATATTCTAGCTTTAGCAGCTCGTGATGCTGTGAACCTGGTCAGTGGGTCAAGTCCTCCACTCCTTCTCACATAACATTTACACATATACATATATAGCTTGGGTTATGATTTTATATATGCATGGTTTTCTGATGGATGTGTAATTAATAAAATTTCGAAGAGTGACGGTCCAAGTTGGTCAGTACCCACTGGAAGAAGAGATGGAAGGGTTTCTTTGTCATCCCAAGCCTCAAATTTACCTTCTCCTCTCGACTCAGTCGCTGTGCAGAGGCAAAAGTTTGCAGCTAAAGGCCTTGACGATCGTGATCTTGTAACGCTTGTTGGTATATTATATTATACTTTCTACTTTCAACACGTATATGAAAATATTTTTGTAGAGTTGCTGATTAAACTTTTGTGGGGAGTGCAGGAGCACATTCCATTGGGCAAACAGACTGCATATTCTTCAGATACCGTCTATTCAATTTCACAGCAACTGGAAACTCCGACCCAACCATAAACCCATCATTCTTAGCACAGCTCCAAGCTATTTGCCCCCAAAATGGAGATGGGTCAAAAAGGGTGGCACTGGATAAAGATAGCCAGAGCAAATTCGATGCGAGTTTCTTCAAGAATGTGAGGGATGGAAATGCAGTTCTAGAGTCAGACCAGAGGCTGTGGGGTGATGCTGCAACTCACAGCATTGTGGAAAAATATGCTGGAAACGCAAGGGGTTTATTTGGGTTTAGATTTGATTTTGAGTTTAGAAAAGCTATGATCAAAATGAGCAGTATTGAGGTGAAGACTGGGTCACAGGGTGAGATTAGGAAAATATGTTCAAAGTTTAACTAACAAAACCACATGCATTATTCACCAAATAAAGAGTAGAACTAAACCCCATGTATCAATGATGGCAAAGCTAAATTTAAAAATATATTTTCGTCGCCTGAGAGATTCGAACTCTCGCGGGGAAACCCCATGTACTTAGCAGGCACACGCCTTAACCACTCGGCCAAAGCGACTTGGATGTTAAGCTTTGGAACTATTAGTTATAAAGTTTTGAAATAAGAAATACTTTTTATTTCATCTTTTACATGAAATTGAATTTGTTATAAAATTAGTTTTAGTAATAACATAACTGCATTCTTTTTTTTGGGTAGGTAGTTATATTCTTTTAGGTTTCTGGGATAAAAATTAATATTATTATCCTATTTTGTAGTTTCTATAAAAAGGAAACACTTTCACCAAAAAAAAAAAAAGGAAACACACTTCTCCACAGCACATTAACCCAAAACCACCTATATAATATATATATAGAAATAACAAATAGTTTTGACCATACTTACATATCATCTTAAATAAATTAGTGATTTTAGCATGATTAAATTAAATCCAGCAATTTCAAAAAACGACGTCGCTGATTGGCAAAACCTGAAACGATAGGCACTCCACAGTCCACAGAGAGACAGACAGAGGCACACCCATACTCCTCACACCCACCTCCCATTGCTCAGTTCCATAATATTTTGATTAATCTTTTTTTTTATGTTCTTGTTTCTCTGTCTGTACCATCGCTTCGTCTTCAAGACTACGTGAACCGCCAGTTCAAGCCAAAGCGCGTCTCTCTCTTTTTTCTTTGAACTCTATCTTGTTTGCTTTTACTCCAGCGATTCCGTACACTCCATCTCTACTCTTGACTTTCTCTCTTGCTCGTTGTTTTTCATTTTTATTTAATATTTGTCTTTTTTTTTCTTTAAAATGGCTTCTCTTACCCCAATTTCTCAATCTCAGTCCCTTCTCAACAATACCCATTTCAAAACGCCCCCACCCCAGTCGCTTGCGGGACCCAACTTGGGTTCTGAATTCTTGTCCAAGAGGGGCTCTGTTCCGTTCCATACACGGCGTGCGTTTTCTGGAATACCCATGAAATCTGCTGCTGTTATTGTTTCGGCTACCACGGCCGAGAAGCCCAAAAANTTTTTTTATGTTCTTGTTTCTCTGTCTGTACCATCGCTTCGTCTTCAAGACTACGTGAACCGCCAGTTCAAGCCAAAGCGCATCTCTCTCTTTTTTCTTTGAACTCTATCTTGTTTGCTTTTACTCTAGCGATTCCGTACACTCCATCTCTACTCTTGCTTTCTCTCTAGCTCGTTGTTTTTCATTTTTATTTAATATTTTTTTTTCTTTAAAATGGCTTCTCTTACTCCAATTTCTCAATCTCAGTCCCTTCTCAACAATACCCATTTCAAAACGCCCCCACCCCAGTCGCTTGCGGGACCCAACTTGGGTTCTGAATTCTTGTCCAAGAGGGGCTCTGTTCCGTTCCATACACGGCGTGCGTTTTCTGGAATACCCATGAAATCTGCTGCTGTTATTGTTTCGGCTACCACGGCCGAGAAGCCCAAGAAACGTTATCCGGGTGAGGCAAAGGGGTTTGTGGAGGAGATGAGGTTCGTGGCCATGAGATTGCATACCAGAGACCAAGCTAAGGAAGGGGAAAAAGAAGTCAAAGAGCCCGAGGAGCGACCCGTGGCTAAATGGGAACCAACCGTTGATGGGTATTTGAGTTTCCTTGTCGATAGCAAACTGGTTTATGATACGCTCGAGGGTATCATTGAAAAAGCGCCTTTTCCTTCTTGTGAGTCGCTTCAATTTCTCTGTTTATTTGGATTGTGTGCGGTGTGCCTTTTTGTTGGTTTTTCAAATTTTTCCAAATGGGTTTCTTTTATTAGCCGTCGATTTCTGGATTTATTTGTAGGTCTGGGCTATTTTTGGTAATGTTTTACGCTTGCTTGCTTGTGCAAGCAAAGCTATGCCTTTTATGGTGTTTGGGGCAGAACTTACTTTTGTCTTCTTGCAATTTCAATATGTTTTCAGTAGTGATATTGCTCAAGAAGCTTGTTAAGAAGGTCTATGAGTTATCACGACCTTTGATTTAATTTATTCAATTCGATGCTCTATTTTTATGCGAATAGTCTATGTTGTAAATATTGTAGATTGTTCCAAGTTTCTTTTCGGTCATGAACAGTCCTAGTGAATTGATGTTGGATGGTTTTGTACCTGTCACAATGTAAATTGTAGACTGTACTTTTGAGTTAATTTTGTTTCATCTCCGTTAGTTCAAAATGGAGCATGTCCATATAACCACACTTACTTTAATGTGCAATCAACCTTTTGTTAGCCACTTGTTATTATTAACGAATTTCCCACCTTTCCTTTTGACATGAATATATAAACTCAAACAGAAAACTCCAGCCATATGGCAGACAGACTGCTCATGTTTCAAGTACCAAGAAATTGTATTTCTGCTGTTTCTTCGCACTATGAAAGTTTA
This sequence comes from Ochetophila trinervis, assembly GCA_003254975.1. Taxonomy (NCBI): domain Eukaryota; kingdom Viridiplantae; phylum Streptophyta; class Magnoliopsida; order Rosales; family Rhamnaceae; genus Ochetophila; species Ochetophila trinervis. The sequence goes on from QANX01000434.1 coordinate 13,107, forward strand.
TATGTCATATGTGTGTTTAAGATGTGACCAGCACTCTTATTATGCTGTGATTCTGTGGCTGTAGATGCTGAGTTCAGAAATACAGGATTGGAAAGGTCTGAAAAATTGGCTAAAGATTTGGAGTGGTTTAAGGAGCAAGGCCATGTCATACCAGAACCTTCTGAGCCTGGGATTACCTATGCAGAGTATCTTAAGGAATTAGCAGAAAAAGATCCTCAAGCATTTATCTGCCATTTCTATAACATATACTTTGCTCATACGGCTGGTGGCAGAATGATAGGGAAAAAGGTATTCAGCTAATATGCTTAAATTGTACTTCCGCTGTTATATATGCCTTATTCTAAATCATTGTCTTAGTTATGCAATCATATTAAGGGTGTAAACTTGGTGTTTGGTGAATCAATCCTAATTTTGATATTAGAGGATAACATACTAGAGGTGGTCCCAAAAGCTCCATATGAAATTGAAATTTGGTAAAAAGGTCCCTGAGATGATATTAAGTAACTTCAAAAGGACTATTTCTGGTTAAACTTATTAGCATGCTTGAACAAAAAAAGTTTCTTCTCTATCCTCCTCTACTCCCTAACTAGGGAACCAAACTCACGTGATTATGTGATTCATTCCTTTCCCTCTACTTCAGGTGGCTGAAAAGATTCTAAACAAGAAGGAGCTGGAATTTTATAAATGGGATGGCAATCTTTCCCAACTGTTGCAGAATGTAAGAGATAAGCTGAATAAAGTTGCTGAGGTGATTCTTTATTACTCTTGCAAAATTTATTGAAAACTTCTGTTTATTTAATCAAATCCCTTTGGTGATCCTGGGCCATAAATTGACGATTTGGGACAAAATTTTCCTCCACTGATTTCTTTTCTATTTGGTATATACATCTCCTGTAGAATTCTGTTACCCTAGTTATCCATCTAAACTACTTTATATGCATGGTTTCACAGAGCTGGACAAGAGAGGAGAAAAACCATTGTTTGGAAGAGACAGAGAAATCATTCAAACACTCGGGAGATATTCTCCGTTTGATATTGTCATGATGCATGTAATGTAAGTTTGCCATTGTTCTGTTGTGTTGTAATGGTGCAAGCCTAATGTTTTAAAAACTTCTGATTTGTCTATGGACTCAAAAAAGTCGATTCTTGTGCATATTGTATATATAGCAGAGCCTGCAATATATGAACAAATGTTAAGACTTTGGCTCTGCCATTGTTTGCAATGCCTTGTTGATGATATTTTGCACAAGCTCCACTGTACCTTCTGATTTGGTCTGTTTGTTTATCTGTCAAAAAGACGCATTGAATTCATTGTGAGTGTTGATGTACTGGAAAGATAAATCGTCCTTGTAATTGTAAAAACTATCTTCTTATTTGACCTTTCAGATTTTTAAGAGAAACAGAGTGAAAAAACTTGGGTGATTCTAGGTGAAGAGCATAACTTTGCAAATCAAGGCTTTTTGGTTTATTGGTGAAGAGCAGTTTTATTTCAATTAATCTTTTTGCCTTTGTATTTGGATTTTTAGATGGAAAGTAATATTATTTTTCGGTGCAAGTAGTGTGGGGGCATTTTATTGTTGTCTATCCTCTTCTCTGGCTTTGTCATCTTCTTGGTTAATATTATTGTTGTCTATTGTTGTAAAGGGTGGTAATTTGGGATTGACATGAAATTTTGATTTAAAAAGTGACTTGTTGTATTTGTGTCCAACGCAATTATAAATGAATTATTAATAAATAATTATATTTAATTTCGATATGAATAAATTATAAAAATAATATAAATAAATACACAATTTAATATATTATAATATAAAATTAATAAAATAATAATTTATTAAAATAAGTCAATAAAAAATTAAATATATATTGATTAGGATTAAAATTTTTTGACAGGATTAATATTTTTAAATAACAAGTTGATTTGAAACATTTACATAATTGCTATTTTTTTGACATGATTAATAATTTTAATTAACAGAGATACGAAATATTAACACGAATATAATTCTTATGAAAGCTTGGAAGGTTTATTTGTTTAATACTATTATTTTTCCAAAAGTATAAATGGAAAAAATTAAATTCCTTTCTTTCTGACTAAAATATAATTTGTATTTTATTAGAGCTATGGGAGAAAAACTTCAATACCACCGGCTGGTATCATTTTCATCCGATTTATGCCATTTGTTTTAAAATGCCACATCAGTAATCTACATCATCATCCATTCTCTCTCTCTGCCATTTCCATTCACAAAAATAGCATCTCGTATTGGCGCCTCTCCATTTGCTACTTTCTTCGAAATCCACGAATGCAATCAACGGTTTATTGTGCCTCTGTAATGAGCAGTGGGCAATGGAGGAGCGAAGACATGGAGAAGAAGAAGAGGGTTACAAATTTGGTTCTCCATAAATCCTACCTCGATATGTGGAAGTGGACTTGATAAATTTTTGCACGATCCGTTAACACGAACACAAACATTTTTTACGGGGTCAAATTTAGCTGAAACGGATTGGGTTAATAACGGATTTTAATGGGTTGATCCGCAAAAATTTGTTAAGGACTCATTAGTGGTAGTGGCATTTTAGTAATTTACATGAGAAAAAACCTAACCTCTACCATCCTTGCCGTCGCTGCCTCTCGATCATCTGCCTGCGGCCTGCCCTCTCTGCATTTGATCGTCTCCTTCAATTGTGCACTGTCGTCTGCAACAGCCAACAACCATCAAGTAAGCTCAATTTTCCACTACCATCCCTGTCGTCGTTGCCTCTGGATCATTTTCCTATGGCCTGCCTCCCTGCATCTAATCGTCTCTTTCAATTGTGCACTGTCGTCTGCAACAGCCAACAACCAACAAGTAAGCTTAATTTTCCTTGTATTTCATTTTCCTTTAATTTCCATTTCCTCTCTCTGGTGAATTGAAACTTGAAAAGTTTAATTTTTCTTGTATTTCATTTTCCTTTAATTTCCCTTTCCTCTCTCCGGTGAATTGAAACTTGAAAAATGTTTCTTTCTTTTACTGATTTACTTCCTCTGTCTTAAACAAGACTTATATGTATGTATATAGTATATGCAATTTCGTTTCACCACCATTAATTGAGATTTTGCATTTGAAGGAGATGGATGATAATATATAAGAACTTAACTACCAATTCCAAAGCACATTAATCATTTTTTCTTTCTTTTTAGTTTCTTTTCCAAGTTTAGTTTTGTATGCTACGAAATATATTGACTTGTACTTTGAAAACATTACTCTGAGTGCTAGAAAACTGTAATTATTTCTGGTTAAATTCAAATGTAACNTTGCACGACCCGTTAACACGAACACAAACATTTTTTACGGGGTCAAATTTAGCTGAAACGGATCGGGTTAATAACGGATTTTAATGGGTTGATTTGCAAAAATTTGTTAAGGACTCATTAGTGGTAGTGGCATTTTAGTAATTTACATGAGAAAAAACCTAACCTCTACCATCTTTGCCGTCGCTGCCTCTCGATCATCTGCCTGCGGCCTGCCCTCTCTGCATTTGATCGTCTCCTTCAATTGTGCACTGTCGTCTGCAACAGCCAACAACCATCAAGTAAGCTTAATTTTCCACTACCATCCCTGTCGTCGTTGCCTCTGGATCATTTTCCTATGGCCTGCCTCCCTGCATCTAATCGTCTCCTTCAATTGTGCACTGTCGTCTGCAACAGCCAACAACCAACAAGTAAGCTTAATTTTCTTTGTATTTCATTTTCCTTTAATTTCCATTTCCTCTCTCTGGTGAATTGAAACTTGAAAAGTTTAATTTTTCTTGTATTTCATTTTCCTTTAATTTCCCTTTCCTCTCTCCGGTGAATTGAAACTTGAAAAATGTTTCTTTCTTTTACTGATTTACTTCCTCTGTCTTAAACAAGACTTATATGTATGTATATAGTATATGCAATTTCGTTTCACCACCATTAATTGAGATTTTGCATTTGAAGGAGATGGATGATAATATATAAGAACTTAACTACCAATTCCAAAGCACATTAATCATTTTTTCTTTCTTTTTAGTTTCTTTTCCAAGTTTAGTTTTGTATGCTACGAAATATATTGACTTGTACTTTGAAAACATTACTCTGAGTGCTAGAAAACTGTAATTATTTCTGGTTAAATTCAAATGTAACTAGCCACAATTAACAAATAATTAGGTCATAGGCAATAATTAAGGTCTATTATATTGGGAAGAACATATTGTTCGTCATGCTTGGCTTGAGCTTGAGCTGATTGGTTCAATTGGATATATAATGATTCAGGTAGACATTCAGAAAAGAATTGTGAAGAAGTTTTTATCAGCTTTTTTGTAACCAATTTTTGGTTTTTCTGGTCAAGATTTGGTTAACAGAATGTCTTGACTCATTGAATTCATTAGCCAATTGAATTTACATCTGGTTTTAGTGGTTTTAGTTTTTACAATCTATTAAGTAATTTATTTTCGTAGTATATTTTCTCTAGTGTGATCTTGCGTTTGTTTTGTTTAGCAATGTCTATTAGCTTAATTTATATATGTTTGTATACTATTTTGACACACAGAGTAATATATGTGTATATCTAAACTTGGATATGTGCACATATATAAGCTCAAATCGAGTTAAATGTTATAAAAATGAGTTAAAGGTTATACACATCAATTAAAGGTTATAAAAATGATAACTTTGCTTGATAACTTTCTCCTTGTTCACAGTATATTCAAGCTGGTATGCATTATTTAATTTTTTTTATATTACGTTGGATAATAATATACAATATAAATTTTTTTTTAGGTGCTTTGAAGTTGTGCTCAAGATGTCATATGCAACGAAGTGTATGCAAGAAATGAAAATGTGGTTGAAACTAAACATGTTTATGTATTATTGTTATTTTAAACAATATTGTTTTAGATTTTTATTATTCATTTGTAGAAAGATTTAAGTATTATGTTTGTGTGGTTTGTTATTTTTTTAACATGTATTAAGTATGTTATTTTAATTTTTAGTTTGTAAAAGGATGCAAATATTTATGTTTGTTTGGGCTTCATTATTTTTTAGTATGGACTATAAATTATAAATCAAATATATTTTTTATTTTTTTAAAAATAATTTTGCAAATAAGTTTAACGTATTAACGAGTTGAGTAACAAGTTACATAACAATTTTATGAGCGGGTTTGAGTTTATATATTTCAACATGAACACGAATACCACACGACACGACACGTTGTCAGATGTGGAAGAAGGCCATCAAGAATGAGAGGAAGGCAGCTGAATTTCAGAAGATCGTCGCGAATTCGGTTGAGGATGATGATTCTGAGGATTTGGTGAAGAAGATGGGCAGAGAATTCTTGAGGTTTCTAGGGAGGAGAGGGATCGGGTTCAGCGAATGCATGTGATTGATTCGGCAGCCGCAGCCATAGCTACTGCTTGAGACATTATCAAAGAGAGCAAGTCTACGGCCGAGATGGGTTCTTCCGGTGAATCGATGGTTGAGAGTGGTGGTTAAAAATATAGGATTTGGTTTTGCTGCATGCAATAAAATGTTTAATTTGATTTAACAATTTTTGAATTAGTTATGGTTCTCTGAGTTTAAAAATGAAAGAGAGATCTTAACCTTTATTTTTTTGTAAAGAGCAGAAGCTAAAGTTGTTAAATTCCAAAATTGGCCAAGTCTGACTAAATTTTTGGATATGATGGAAAGAAATGGTACGAGGGCTTTCAGATTAGTAATAAAATGATGAAGCTTGTTCCAACTAACTCAAAATTGTTGAATTCAATTTTTCATCTTTGCATCTTTTTTCTTTTCAATATATATATATATTTTTTTTATGAGAAAAGAAAATTTTTGGCAAGCTGAAATGAAGCTTATGTTTCTTATGACTGTTCATTTTCATTTTTTTCTCCATTATCAGGAAATCAAAGTGGTATTACATTCTTGCCTCAATTAGACACTTCAAATAATGAGATTTCTTGCCCATATTTTTGGTCCTAGATACCTCTTCGGAATAGTATTGATTTCAATGACTTGAAGCTTATAACAAAATCTTCGGCCAATCTAAGTTCAAGCAATCCAATGGCAAAGAAAAAAAGATCTGTAAGTTATCTCTCACTCCTCATTCTGGATGCAAAATGAGATGTTGATTGCGTTCGTGGATGTCGAAAAAGGCGACGAATGGAGAGGCGCCAATACAAGACGCCATTTTTGTGAACATAATGACAGAGATAGAGAGGGAGAATGGATGATGATGCAGATTACTGATGTGGCATTTTAAAACAAATGGCACCAGTTGAGTGGAAGTGGTAGTTTTTCTCGAGCTATGGATATATCGCGTGTATTAATTTTGTGTACTATTTTATGTAGTTCTTGTAATTAGTGGAAAAATATGACTGATTTAATTACTTTTTAGTTCGGTATTTATATATATTGAACAAAGTTGAAGTCAATCTAACTAAAATTCATTTTTTCTCCAAAAAAAAAAAACTAAAATCCATTTAAATTAAAATGTCCGTCATCAAAAATAAAAAAGAAAAAGGAAAAAAGACATTTTAATAAATTTGGTAATTTTTATTAAACTAAATAAGATACTAAATATTATATTAAACAGAATAAGGAAAAGAAAAGAAAAGAAAAAACAAAGGAAAAGACGATTAAACATTAAGAAAAAGAAAAATAGTCGATAAGCGTTGAAAACTGGAAAGGGTTCTAAAAAAGAAAAAAAGAAAAAGAAAAAAAAATAGAAGGAAAAAGAAAAATAGAAAATGGGTTGGAGTAGCGAATCGAAATCCACAGGCAGAGGAGGGCAACAACAGAAAAGAGAACGGAGAAGACAGAGCAGCTACCCCAGACCTAGTTGCATTACGTGCGCAAAAGGTAAAAGCATACCCCAAAAACCCTTTTTACATTTACCAAAAGCCTTATGATCGATTACCATTAGATTTAGAGGCTTTTATAGAAACGATTACATATTCTTTTCATGTTTTTTGTTTCAATCCTGCGGTGAAACATGTTACTATTTTTTATTTTTTAAGTTTGAGAGTCAACTCACAGTTCAGTTGGGTTTACTGTGTTAACATCGGTGCTTCTATTAAAATTATCAAGCATTGAATTTTTGGTTGAATTCACAAGTTCATCGCCCGCATTTTTTTCTTCTCATGTATTAGCATTTTTTTTGGTTCGTTTTCTAATTTCCTCATACTTAGCACATGCTCTTAGTTTTTTGGGTTGTGGATTTGATACCAATTCGGAAGAAATTGTATGAAATATGAAGAAAATGTAGTATGATTTGATGTATCATTCTTTGGATTAGTAGTTTATCTTTGTATATATCATTTGGTAGTCTTATCTTACGACATGCTATTAGTTTTTTGGGTTGTGGGTTTGATGCCATTCAGAAGAAATTGTATGAATCATGAAGAAAATGTAGTATGATTTGATGTATCATTATTTGGAGTAGTAGCTTATCTTTGCATATATCATTCATTTGGTTGTCTTATCTTGACATTATAATAAGTAAACCCTAATCGTGTGTGGTGCTAATGTGAATTGCACTGTATTTGTCTTTTTGCCACTTATTTTGTTTTGTATAAAGGCTGATATATTAGTTTTGCTTTCTGCAATTCATAACAGCATCGTAAAACTGGAGGCGGTACAAAACTAATAACTTCTAACAAATATGGTGCCATAATAGGTAGGAGAACTCCAACTTATCTGTCTTACAGCTTTCTGAAAGTGGTTCATTTGTCAAACACAAAAAATTTAGCTATACTGATTAGACATGGCAAAGGTGTTTTTTTTTTGGGTAATGCATGGAAAAGCTTTTTCCACATTTTTCATCCTGACCTCCCTCAACCACTTTAGCCTAATTGAATCTTATTGTGGTTATCAGGTGTTTTACAAGATGCGCTTCAGAATTGCCCAAATCCGCCTTGTGAGTTCTCATCCTGAAGTTTACGAACCATGTGATGATTCATTTGCGCTGGTTGATGCACTTTTAGCAGATCGAATTAACCTTGTACAGCATCAACCAACATTATGCATGGAAGTGGGATGTGGGAGTGGGTATGTCATCACTTCTCTAGCTCTAATTCTGGGAAAGGAGTCTGTTGGGGCTCACTTTATTGCCACTGATATCAACCCACTTGCAGTGAGTGTGACCCAGGAGACACTGGAAGCACATGGTGTTCATGCTGAGTTAATATCCACCGACATAGCTTCGGGACTGGAGCAGCGTCTGGCAGGATCGGTGGATGTAATGGTTGTGAACCCACCTTATGTCCCAACCCCTGAAGATGAAGTGGGTTGTGAAGGAATCGTCTCTGCTTGGGCTGGAGGAGAGAATGGGCGTGTTGTTATTGATAAGATATTGCCCATTGCTGACAATCTTTTATCTGAAAAAGGGTGGTTATACATGGTGACTCTTGCAGCAAACAATCCCATACAGATATGCCGTAAAATGAGAGAGAAGGGCTATGCTTCTAGAATTGTCCTCCAAAGATCAACAGAAGAAGAGAGTCTGCATATCATCAAATTCTGGCGGGATTCTGATATATGAGCAGCAGCTGCAAGGCCAGACCAACATTATTTGTGGACTTTGGCGAGAACAATAATAGGTTTAGTGTAGCATTTTTCTTTGCTTTGCTTAGGATATAGTGAGGATGTTTGGGCTTGAACAAGGTCCTTTGTTTATGATTCATTAATATTTTTGTGAACATTGGCAATTGATTTTTTATTTTTTTCCATACAAATAAATGAAGAGTGAAATATTTGATGTATTTGATTAAATATTATTATCCTAATCGTTATGAGACTACAGTCTTTAAAGCAGTCTTTGCTGCTTTCTATCTCATCCACTCATAACGATTAGGATAATATTTAATCAAAGTTCTATCCCACTCAATTCAGTCACAATTTTTAGCTTTCCAATAAATCGTTATGAGGCTATAATTTTTCGCTTCATATGTTTGAGTTATCTACATTACTTACAAATAGATTAATTTTTACCCGCTAACAGTATTTTCATATCGCAGATTCGAATAAAACGAAATTAGAACAATTATCAATCGTCCAAGCGCCTGTAGCTCAGTGGATAGAGCGTCTGTTTCCTAAGCAGAAAGTCGTAGGTTCGACCCCTACCTGGCGCGTAATATTGTTTTATTTATTTTCCATTTTTATACGGACCATAAACATACCGGAGAATTGGAACCTATTGCAAATAACAAAGAATATAAATAAATATACCGGAGCTATTTCACTTTTTCGGTAACAAAATTAGTATGTCCTAGTTTTGATGTTTGCAGATTACGACACATCACTACGTAAATAAATGATTGCATGCACAACTCTCTCACTTCTAATTCTGGTTGTAAACTTATGGAAATTCAGCAAGAACCCATTTCATGCAAGCTTTTAACCATCGAATGAGCTCATGAACCCACCAACAAACCCAGCTCCATTACAGTTACCACACAAAATCTCCCTTTTACCCCTGCAAAGATACATACATTATATGAGCAGAGCACAAAAAAACTGGGAGAAACAGCCAGCTCTAAAGTGAAAATAGCAATTAAAATCCACATCAGATCATAAGCTGGGGCATGAATACAGTGTAAGAAAAGTACTTGTTATTCTGTGGTTAGTTGTCCCGAAAAGGACACAGCCTGATGAAATTTGAGACCTATGTGTGAACAAGTATAAAATGTTGCATAACTATATGTGAATTAGATTGATGGAGCATGGTGTGTCTGCAGCCTGTTTGTTCAATGAGTCTAAGGTTACAGATGTCACTTAACATTTTACCCTTTTGGCTAAGTATTGCTGCTCAATAGAAGATATCATAAACAAATGGTAACATTTTGCCTAAACATACTCTACAGAAATCAAATATGAAGGTTCATTATTGGGTTTGGCAATGACAATCGACCTAACTTAGGGGTCCCCGTGAACTCACGAGAACCATTGTAACAGAAAGGTGAAATATGTATGTGTGAGCTTTGTATGATAATAGTGTTTCAATTGGTACAAATAGAGATGATGGGTTTCTATCTTCTAAGTAGACAATTAGGATGAATGTAATAATCTTCCCCTACTGAAACAGTGAAGCTCTAAAGTTATTTATTTATTCATCTTTTATAGAGCCTTCTAGGATCTAATTTTCCTCGAAAATTTTGTCACTTTTTTTTTCCCTCATAAAAAAAGGGTCTGGTGAAGTTACATTGACTCAATAGTAATTTTCACACATAAAAACTTTGCATCAAACCCAGAATGTTGAGCAATCATCTCCTGCTTCTTTGATGGTAACAGTGATGATGATAGAATTCATTCAAAATATTTTTTCAGTCCAAAAGAAAGATGGAGAGAGAAGAAAAAAACTGTTCAATATGGATACCTGCAAAGCCAACATAATCCACCAGCTTTAAACTGTCCATTGAAGTGGTCTACAGAATTAACTCCACTTCCTTCGCATTGTGTACACAATTTAGCACCTGATAGTTGGACAAAAAATTAAGAACTTTTCTTCGCAAGATGAACTTTTAGCTAGGAATCTAACAAGCAAAAATACTTTGCCAATCTTTAAAATATCTTGCTGACAGTAATAAAAACTGGTCACACATACATAACACATTCCAACAGATCATTGATGAATCAAATGTGAAATTTTAATCAACAATTTGTATAATCAAAAGCTTTAAACTGAAGGTTTATGATTCACATAATCCACCAATAGGGTCTCAAGACCAAGGCATTTCAAATTTGTAGTTATATCATACAACTTAATAATAATAATATAAGGATCTTAGTAGATAGGACCCCAAACCCAACTCAGTTGTTTCTTATCTAGGCCAAGGCCAAAAGGCTATTCTCAAATATATTCTGTGCCTTTAAGGAATGCCTTAATCCGGACTCTATCAACGAGTTTTGAAGGCCAGATAACTTTAAGGTAAAGAAAAGATATAAATTCATGAATGTGTAGAGGTTGCATTCAATTCAATATTCAGTATATATGTTATACGGTATACAATCTTATTTGCATGGTAATTGACACATGGTGCCTATATGTCAAAAACATTTATGCCATCCATAAGAGCAAGACAACATAATTAACACATAAAAAGCAGACTGCAAATAAGTCGTTATGACCAGCAATCCACTAACCATTTCCATCGCAGTCAGCACAGACAATGCTGTTTGGTTTGGTGGTTCGATTACTATCTGTAGCCTGTACAACAAAACCAAAGTGAATTTCAAGAAAAAGCTATGGTTAAATGGAAAACTACACGAATTTTCTTCATATTTTTACTCTGGACTTATGTCATGAACGGGCACATTTTTTAATGTCCTCAAGTTCAACAAATGACCACTTCCCTTTTACCATAACCTTATTGAAAGTTTTACAAGAACCAGACCAATCTTTACTATTGCAACTTTCATTCAGCCAACCAAATAAAATTATCCCACAAATAGACAATATTTCACAGATAGACCATTTTTCATTCTACTATCCTTGCCCCACTATCTGTCCTAGTAAAATTCAATGCCACAGAGGTTATAACTTTATGATTACTTGGTATTCTCAACCACCAAGCCACATACTCACTTTCCCAGTTTCACAAAGAAAATAATAATTTTCCTAACCCACTTTGATACTAGTATTTTAATATCCTACAATGTATTGGCCAAAACAAGTTATAGAGGGCCTCAAGCCTGCCATAAGATGGTCCCAGAAATGGGTCTCGTTGGGTACAACTTAGGAGATGAAAAAAAAATTTTTTTTGTCAACAATTGAGCAAATGGCGTTCAGTTAAAATCACTCACCTTGACCTCCAAAGACTGAAATTTTGCAGGCTTTGAGGGCGGAAACACTTCAGCTGTCCGAAGAACGTTCCCAATAGCCGAGTTCCCAATAAATACACCTGTGAATCAAATTAACATTTTCAATGAAAACAAACCCAAATTAAATACAATCATATGAATCACCAGAGACAGAGACATACCTGGTTTGTTTGAGGGCTTATAGAAACAGACAGGTGCCAAACAGAGAGAACTTGCCATTTAAGAAGATTGAAAGTTTTTGCTCTTTTTCTCTTAAAGTTGACAAATTTAGAAATTTTAGTGAAAGAGATCAGCTTAGAGTGGAAAGGGTATCTATGTTTCCAAGTATTGGTGGTAACGGATGCAAGTGGAATAGGATAAGACCTTTTCCAACTCTTCCTTCCCCAAAGACCATCAATCAGCTCCCGTGTTACCTTAATACCCTTGATAGTTAGATGCCACTTGTTCAACAGAGCAAGGGTACTGGTGTAAATTCAGTCCTTAATCTCCATATTTTTTTTGGGAGAAAGAAATCATTTCCTCTTGCTTCTCCTAAAAAAGTTGCATATTTATTTTCATTAAAGAAGAAAAAGAAAAACAAACTGAAAATAAAAAATAAAAAATGGCGAGCACTCTCTTGTCAGCTCCTTGTTTTCTCTCTTCGCGAAGTAAGTTTGCTACCTTCACTTTAGTTTTGCTTTCATGTATAAATTCATGGGCATGTACCTTTTACAGTCTTAAATGTTTTTACCGAAGATAATAGTTATCTCACTGTTTGTAAATTTGGGTAGTTTCTGTTTCTCTCTGTTAATGTAATTAACATCTATTGGCTTCATCTTTGTTAACTTTCTTAGATTATGCCCTTGTGTGTGTGTGTGTGTGTGTTTGTGGTAGTCTAGTGTCTGCATTTTTATTTAACAGCTTGAGAAAATGAAACATTTGTTACGAACTTTTTACAAGTGTTAATTTCCAACAGATAAGGAAGTGGGCGGACTTGTAAGGAATTTCAGAAGCTCATTCTCTGGGAAACTGATTCATTCTCAATATATTCTAAGAAGAAATTTTAGTGGAAGCCATAGCAGCTATCCTGTGTTGGCCTCAGTGGTTTAATGCTTCATCCTCCTAAAGTTATATTTGTTGTCTTTGATTTCGTTGCATCAAACATAGGTAGCATAATTTGCAATCATATTGGTGTTGCATTACTTAGTTGAAAAATTAATATCATAACATCTGTTTGTAGACAACATTGCCACAGAAAATTGAATTCTGAAAACTGGTCTGGTTGGTTATGCTAAATAACTTGAAAAACTCTCTTGCTCACATTCTAGATATTGGTATATTCTAGCTGTTTCGTTCTTGATGTTACTTTCCATGTTTGGCAGGTGGGAAGGAAGGTCAAGAGCAGGGAGACTGTGGTTCCCGACCCAGATTACCGAATTCCGGTTGTCCTATTAGGTGGGTGCTTACTGCTTAGTGTTCCCTCTCAATTGTGCATATTTGGGCTAAATTAAAATCTTTGACTGTCCATTTTCTTTATTTACTCAGCTTAGTTTTGGGTTTTTTTATTTCTAAATTATTTTTTCAGTAATGAGCCAATTTTTGAGAGATGGGATTCACCAATTTATTACACAACCTTGTATCTATCTTCATTTTTTTACAAGATAAATTTTGCTTCATCATACCCCTTAAATAAACTTCAGAACTAGTAATCAGAGTGATAATTTCATTTAAACAACCCTGTTCTGTAAATAAGTTTCAATTGTACAGTTAACATCCTTTATAATATCAAGTATTGATTGAAACAGGTCTAGCTGGTGGGTTGTCTTATTCAAATAATCTATTACCGGCTGCACCTTTGGGTCTCCTCGGGTTACTTCTATTGTTCCAGGTAACACTTTGGAAAATCAATTGTAAAAGCTTTTTAACAAATATGGATTCCCAAATTGTAAGAGGTTAAATTCCCTGTAGAGAAAAAAAATTTGATTCCTGACTTGCCTCTGCCAAGGGGATGATGATAAATTACAATAAGTGGTCCTCTCAAAAGAACTTAGTAGGTCTAATCTAAAAGTTTTTCTAACTAATTCTCCTCCAATGTTTGTTAACTTTTTTTTTTTTTTTTTTTAATTCTTCCAGACTACTAGAGTGAGATTTGTCTTTGATGAAGAGGCTCTGGTTTGTTCCTCAACCTTCCCAGAATGTGAAATAAGTGATATTTTGCATATGCAAATGTGAAATTTTGTGGAATCATTTTTCAAAATAAATTCCTTGCAATAGGGTGCATTAAATTGTATAATGTCATCCATTGCATTTCGTGTACATTCATTGTAAGTCTGGATTGCCTTTCTAAACAATCTGTATAATTCCTGTATTTGCAATTGATATGTGTGGTTTTAGGAAGTAAAAGTAGGGGAGCAGCTTCAAGATTCGGGTGAAAATGTATTTGTGGGTGGAAAAAACCGTTGGAAGTAAGTACCATGTCAACTAATTGCTTTAACCTTTAACTAAAGGCAGGTCGATTCACCATTTTGATTGACTACAGATATTCGACGTTTGTGAATTGGGAGCTTTGGTGGCCAAATTTCCCTATTCTGGTGTATTTCAAAGAGACACAAACTAAGCCCGAAGGGCAAGTGCACTTCTTTCCAGTAATATTTGTAAGTAACAAAGTATAAAGCTATTTCTTCTCATGTCATGTTCAAGTGAGTGACTCGAGTCCTGCTAGCAACTAGTGTTAAGGTTTACAGGTGTTTGTTTTGGTTATGAGCTTTCTGGATTTTCTTGACCAAGCCTTTTTTTTCCCCCGGTTCTGTCTAAGTTTTGGGATGGGGTTTACTTTCTATGATTAGTTTTATGTTTAGATATTCCAGAACATTTTATCTAATTTATGCTGCAACCAGCAGAATGGGAAGCAGCTCTATGATGTAATGGTGGAGAGAGCTGGCCCTTCGAAAAATAGCGGACCAAAACAATCCTGAAGGCTTTGACATTGTAGTTTCAACTCCATATCAAGTAAACATGTATAGTTGATGTTAAAATAAATTTATCACATCAAAGCTGTAATTATGAATTTCCTGGTTGTGGGATCTAACTTCTGTTTTACAGTTTAGGACAAACTTCATTTTAAAAATAACCAGATAAACCACAACAAATTTCAACTATACACATATTTACCAGCATATGGCCGTGAATAGAAGAGTAAACTGCTTGTTAAAAATTGATCTACAACTAAAATTTCCTCTTAGTAACTGAGAAGAACCACTATGCAGCTAAGAATCTCAACTGTTTTACAAATTGCCTTAAAGGGCTACTCTGCAATCCCTAACATTACAATGGCATCAGCTCAGTATGACTAATTCGCCTGACTGCTCTCATTGGATAAAACTTAAAAATAAAAGAATAATCTGTATGGCTTTCTCCACAACAAAGAAGAAAGCCTTGGTATGTTTCTCATCGGTGGAGATTTAACAAAAAAAGATGTATTTCAACCCTTCTTGGTGCAATGTGCATCTGTACCATGCTGGGTGCAATGGTTATATCCCAAAGTCTGCAAGAAATCTCGAATCTCTTTTGCACTGCTATTACTGGCTTGCAATAACCGCTCATCTTCCTCGTAAATAATATATGGGGCTTCACTTCCTTTTCTTGACAGTAACTTCGATGCTCCTTTAAGGACATGATATTCCCAACCCTGAACATCAATTTTCAGCAGCAGCACAGGCTCTGTTTCTGGGATTGCCTCATCAAGCGGGACGGACCTGACTTGAACTGCTATTTCTTCATTTGTTTTGAAAGCTAGTCTTGCACCTGCGGCTGAGACAGCACTGTTGTCAAGCCGACCAACCAACTAAAAAAAATAAGAAAGAATTTGAACGTTAGTGGCATGAGAGGAAACAATTATAAGAGCCATTTTAATATTGTGTCGCACACCCTTAATTGAAGTGCTTTCCATACAGAAGAATCAAGATGACATAAAAATTTGACATGAACATGACACTGAATCTAAAAGAACCACATTAATTTGTATGTGAATGTGCTAACTGAACTGGAATTCAATTCCTGATGCATCTTAAAAAAATTTGTTGATCACTATGCCCGACTGACCACCTTGACTGATGCCAATCATGCTTTACATTTCAGTGGAAACCCTAGTCGCAATCATACAGAATCACCTTTGACATTTTTATAATCACTGTAAGTGGGAAAATATTGAATTATTGAGCAACCCAGAGTTTTGTTAATGGCTACCTAACTTAAACCCATAACCATATAACATATCCTAGCTTTTGAAAGAGTCCCATTCAGTCTTGAAGTTGAAGCACCTAGAAATTTGCTCTACGGCTGGGTAAGACTTCAATTAATAACATATTTAAATTTCTTGATTCCATTATAACTTATAAGAAGCACTAAATAGACCCACCATCTAAAACATAGCACATAATTAATTTCATACTATATCAATCCAAAGGAAAATTTACTGTGTATCAAATCTTTATTCATCATCCTATTGCCAATATATATAGAAAATTAAAACTTCAACACAGCTAACATAATTCAGAAAATAAATAAATAACATAAAATACATAGAGATACTAGTTAAAGGAACCAAGACTGCTGGATAAGGAAATACCTTGTGGAAGGTAATGTTGCCAAGGCGATCCGACGTGGCGGCCTCAAAGACAGTGACCAACTCGCCAACCCGGTTCATGTAAATCCCATCACAAATCCGCTGCAGATTCTCAAAAACGGGTTCAAAAGCCAGAACCCGAAATCCCATGACCGCGGCAGCGAAGCTCGCCATGCCGACGTTGGCACCCACATCCACCACAAACCCATCTCTGCCTTCCCCTTTGAACCGCTCCAGCAGCTCCTGAATCGTCTCTGAGATGTCCGGCTTCCGAAAGAGCTTGCCTTTAAGCGTTCTCACTATGTTCTTGTGGGGCTTATCGGGCAGGTTACCCAAATCGGCGAGCGAGTACAGGAATGGGTAGCGCAGGCCTTCGACGAGGTTGGCAATTACGGGGTGGGATTGAGGGCATTTCATGCAATCGAAAGGTTGAATTATAGTACGGAAAGGGAAGTGGGTTCTGATAGTGAGGGTAGAGTCAGGGTTAGGGCTGGGTTTTGAGGATGTAGAGTAAAGCAAGAATATTAGGAGAAAGATAGTGGCGGAGAAGAGTACGAAGAGGGTTAAGGGTGAGACCAGTTTCGTGCCCTTGTCTCTTTTCCAGGCATTTGCCATGGAAAGAAAGAATGACAAAATGGAAATATTTGATACGAGGTAAAAATAAATATAAATAAAATGAAGTTTTGGCCTTTCGTTTTCCGGCAAAATTTGAGATTTTCCGGGAAAATTAGGAGTGGATCTCAAGCTCTAGCTTGTATATCTCGAATGTTTTTGGAGTGTAAGCAAGCAAGATCTGAGCTTGGAACTGATTGGAAGAGTGCAGGGAAGGTTTCTACTTTCAACCGTTTCTATAGCATAATTCTCTTGTCGCCAATCAATACTTGCCACGGCGTTAGGCCTGGGATATCAATGTCATTTTAGTTATTTTATCCCTGTTATAGAGCCATTTTCTGATCTCTGAGAAATTTTAGAGTACAAAATTGAATTTTATTTATTTATTTTTTATTTATGGTAATAATGGTATGCTCCTATGCTGGTAATTGGTATAAAGTGGATTCATTTTTTTTTTTTTGATAAAAGTATAAAGTGGATTCATTATCTCACTCTAATGTTGGAATACTATATTTGAAACTAAAACACACACACAATAAATGAACACTTTAAAGATATTTTTTTTACCACATCATTTAATGAACTATTTGATATATATATATATACCATTATTAATTTATAAAAGTAAAATAAATAGTTTAGTGCATGTGCATTTTTTATTTTTTTTACTTTATTTTTTCGTACATTCCATTATGATTTTTCTTTCTCATTTTCATTTTTTTTAATTCATAAAATTTATTGTTGATTTGCTAATAATCAATCATCCGTTAAGCAGTAAAGGAAATTGAAGAGGTCCAAGGTTTTTCATTTTCTTTGCCAGGGAAATTGGAGAGATTTAAACTTAAACTTTGATCACTTTAAAAAAAAAAGTTTAACATTTTTTTTTCCTAAAACTTCTCTTTATTTAATAGTTTTTACACGCTTCTGCTTCTAATATAGGCAATAAAATACAAAGTGTCATGCTTATTTGGTTAAACTTAAATTGCGTTCTTTATTGTTTAGTCATGCAACTTATCATTTGGTTTTTCAGTTTTTGCTGACCCAATACTTTATTAATTAAGATTTTGTGGCATCTGATTAAGCAAACGCTATTATAAGGTTAGGAGGAGCTTAGAATATGTCTGTTTTTGGAGAAAATCCCATACAATTTCATCCAAAGAAAATGCATGCATATTATAATGGAAACATTTGAAAATAATTTTATGCTCCTCAGCTTATGAATGTTACTATAACATGTAAATTTTCTTCATTCTTTATTATTTATTATTATTATTATTATTATTGGGTTTTGTTTCCGACCTTGGACTCACGGGAACCAAACCGAATAAGAACAACAATAAAATTGATATATATATATATATATATATTTCTCATGAACGCTCTGCTACCATTAAACTCTTCTTTTTCTTTGTTGGGATGAAGAAATATATACTTTTCCACGAAACTAATTTCGACTGTTTATGTGAAAGATAATCAGTTATCTTGGATTTTCAGTCTCTGCTTCTGGGTAACCGATGGATCACACAGATCAGTAAGTACTTGAGAGAAGTACTATCTAATTTTAACAACGCCATGGTAAGAAATTTTTATTTATTTAATTTTTTTTTTTTCTGAATCTATTTACATCTTACCATCGCATTTAATTTGTTGATTAAGAACAACAAAAATCCTTGTTATTCTTTCATTATTTGATTATCTGCTTTTCAGGGTCGCTTTTCTTTTTCACTCATTCTTGTGTTGGTTTCTTCCATTTTTGGTTGCTCCATTAATGATGCTAATCCAGATGCAATCTGTTTTGACGTCTTGGATTATGGAGCTGCCGGTGATGGAACCACAGATGATTCTCAAGTACTTTCTTTCTTCAGTTTTCCTGTTAATTTTACTTTTAATAAAGTTTGTGTTTCCCATTTTCTAAGTATTTTTTCGTATCATCTATATATGTTATAGGCATTCTTGAAGGCATGGAATCAAACATGTAGCTCAGAAACTGGAAATCCTACTCTAATTATTCCAAGACTGACATTTTTAGTAAATCCAGTTGTTTTTAGAGGTCCATGCAAGGCTAAGAACATCAACTTTCTGGTAAGGTCATACATATAAGAAAAACTATTGTTAATGAATAAAAATTATACATTTTCGCTCTTAATTGTGACATTTATTATTATTATTATTCTTTTATTTTCTATTTTCTGTCATAGATTTTGGGGATGATTTTGGCACCAGATTCACCTCAAACATGGGAGGGTCTGGACCAGAGTCAATGGCTGGCTTTCCATGGTGTGAATGGGCTCCATGTTGATGGCTCTGGATGGATCAATGGACAGGGAAAAGGTTGGTGGGATCAGTCATGCAGATATCATCCTCACATGGTACATCAAAATTTGATTAACAATATCACTAACCAAATTCGAACCCTTTTTTTTTTTTCCTTATAAATCTCTGATATTTTTCTTCTGGGATATGCAAAAATTTATCAGAAGGAATGCACTTCATTGGCCCCAACAGTAAGTACCTTATACAGCTGAAAAATGTATGTTTTCTAAAGTCAGCTCCTGAATTTGATCCATAAATGTGTTAGTCTTTTTTTTTTTTTTTTTTTCCCTTGCCAACCAATCAAAAGAAGAAAGTGTTATATATTTGCATATAAAAGTTTGGCGACTGCATAAAATTAGCAGGCAGTGAAGTTTGTGTCATGCAAGAGAAGCAGCTTGAGAGACATTCACTTTGTAAACAGCTCTCAGACCCATGTATTAATAATGGGGTGTGATGGGATAGAAATCGAGCATTTGATCATCCAAGCTCCTGAAACCAGCCCCAACACTGATGGAATCCATATCCAGGCTTCCGACAATGTGGTTATCAACGACATTATAGCAATCACTGGTAGGAGTTTGGGATTCTATTTCCATTTGTCTTGGTCATTAATTTATTCAATGTTCAAGTAAATAATGACTTTATATGGTGTATATATGAAAAGGGGATGATTGTATTTCCATTGGGGACCATACTTCTAACATACACATCTCCAATGTTGGATGTGGACCTGGTCACGGAATAAGGTATATTTTCCACCTGTTTTTGTATCATTTCCTAAGGAAAACAGAAAATTCTCTTGGCATTTTCATATGGTTTTTATAAATCACTAATGTCTTAGAATCCAATTTCTTTAATCCTTGCTCTGTTTGGAAACAGCATTGGAAGCCTAGGGAGGAGTGGTAATATTGTGCAGGTAGAGAACATTCATGTAAGAAGGGTTTACCTCAAGGGAACTACCAATGGAGCTCGGATCAAGACATGGCAGGTATATTAAAGGGCTTGTTTGATCATGCACTTAACAAATGTCTAAAAAAAGTCATTAAAAAACTTTTTTTTTAGAATAATTTAAGTACATGATCAAATGAATCTAAATATTTGCTTAATGTTTATAAAACTTCATTAAGCCATTCTACAAATTGTGACAAAAGCCTACTAATATATTGAAGGTTGGGAAGGGTCATGTTAGAGGGGTGACATTTGAGAATCTCTATTTTGATTCTGTGAAAAACCCAGTAATAATTGATCAAAACTACTGCAACATCAGGGGTGCCTGCAATGAACAGGTAAAATTAAACAAACTTTGGTTTTAAGTTCATTGTTAATTAGCTCAATAAAAACGGAAAGCGTTTATATATATAATATAAAAAGTCAGACTCACATCAAATCGACCTAATATCATATCGACCTAATGATATAAAAATGCATTAGTTGTCTATATAGATGAAATGAATTATTAAAATTCATATGGACCCATAAAAAGCCACCAATGCAATTTTCTACTCTAAAACCTTCTAAACGATCTAAAAATTAATAAAAAAACCTTTGTTGGTAAACTACTAGTTGACCTTGTATACGAGTCTGGTTGTATAGATAAAAAAGTTGATCAAAATCTTATATCTACTTTTGGCAACAGCAAACTGGAGTGCAAATAAGTGATGTGGTGTTCAAAAATTTGTACGGGACTTCAAGCACTGATGTGGCTATCAATCTGAATTGCAGCAGGTCGGTTGCCTGCACTAGAATTTTGTTGGAGTCAGTACAGCTTACTTCTGATAAAATTGGACATAAACTCACTTCATATTGCACTAATGCATACGGTTATAGCCTTGGAATGGTTCAGCCTCTGCCTTGCCTTCAAATTTGATATTTTTCTTCAACTCATGGACACATTAATTCAACCATTAAGAAATGCTCGAGTCTTAACGCTCATATTTATTGTTAATGATTCTGTTTAGGCATTATAACTCCAAACAAGTTTATTACTTCATTTGTAATTTAAGGTTTTTATTCTAAATGTTCTATTACTACTAGCTAATACTAATATGAACGTTTTTATTCATTTTACACTTCAAACAATGGAACATGATAATACTCGTCTCAAATTTTTTTATTTTTTTTTTGGTGAATAAAGATTGCATTAAAAGCACAAAAGGACCTCAAAAAAGAGGATTACAGAACCTCTCCCAGCAGATCTTGACAAACAATCTCAGAGTAGAGAGGGGGGATAGAAGAAAAGAAAACATCATTAAAAGAAAATTCAAAAGGCATTAAATGAGGTGTCTTTTGCAACAACATCAGCTAAAGTATTAGCCGATCTGTGGTTCCAACCGAGAAACCCAATCAAAGGAGTGAAACCTTCTTTTGATTTCCAAAAACAGGTGTCTTGTGCTCCATCCCTCTGGCTCATTCTTTGACAGAATTTCTATGACTGCCAAATCCGAATCCGTAGCCCAAGTAACCTTGTTCCAACCTTGTTTCTCGATCAACTCCGAAGCCCATTCTAGCGTCCTCACTTCGGCAACAAAAGCAGATTCACTAGTCATAAGTCTTGAAGCCATTCTCACAATGGTTCCTTTTTCATCCCTCACAATAAAAGCACCGGCTGCTTTCCCTTCTTTGAAAGCAGTATCTGTATTCACTTTAAACCATCCCATCGGTGGCAATTTCCATCTCTCAGCAGTGGCCAAAAAATTTCCATTACCCCCACCAGATCCAGAGGCCTCCAAAAACTCCACCATTTGATCGAAATGGAACACTAGCTGCGGGAGACCTCGATCACCTGAAAATAACCTCTGGTTTCTATGTTCCCAGCAAATATAAAATAAAGTACTCATAAACGCTGTAGTAAAAACTTTGCCCTTGCCCCCAACAATGAAATTAGCCAAGGGGTCGATACATCCATCCACCACCTCACCAATTCCAGTAGCATGCCAATTACTCAACTTACAACCCCATTTACTTGCATAACCAAGAGCCCGCACTAAGGGTCAATCCTTGAAAATATGAAACGGATGGGCATTTAATTGGCTTAGTATTGGATAAAATGGATGGGCCACATGTGAGTAAAAAACCCCACAACACATTGCATAAGTCGGAATTGATTGGATAACTGACTTAATCAATGTCGCCTTGCCTGTTTTTGAGAATAGTTGTCTACTCCACCCTTCCAACCTTCTTTGGACTCTTTCTTTAATCAATTAAACTCTCTTGATTTGATTTTGCACATAACCAGAGTGTTTCCAATTATATAGAATTCATTCCCATTTCCTTAAAGCCAGTTATTTCAGTGATTGCGTTTCTATCTTCCCGAGATGTGAACTTAGAGAACAGAATATTCGATTTATCGAGATTTGCTTCCTGCCCCGACCACCTACAGTATCTCTCAAAGCTCCGTATAAAAGAAGCTGGCTATGTTTTGTTTGCCTGTCCCATTATCAGAAGATCGTCCGCATACATAAGGTGGGAGATTGCTGGAGCATACGTAAAGATTTTAATGCCATGTATATTACCTTTTTGTTCTTCTTGGGAATCAATCTCGAAAGGACTTCAGCACAAATAATGAAAAGCAAAGGGGATAAAGGATTCCTTTGCCGGGGACCCTTCTCCGGTCTAAAATCACCAGCAATATTTCCATTAAGGAGTAGAGAGAACTCTACTGAATTCACACAGTTGTATATCATATCATGAAAACTCTCATCGAACCCCCAAGCACACAGCACCATTCGCAAGAAAGACCACTCAAGTCTGTCATATGCCTTCTTAAGGTCCAGTTTCATTAACATAAGACCATTTTTTCCTTTATGTTTCTTCATTTTGTGTATGACTTCTTAAGCAACCACGGTATTTTCTGCGATTCACCTTCCTTGGACGAATGCCCCTTGATTAGGAGACACAATCTTATCAAGCACCACAGTAAGCCCAGTGGCTAGAATTTTTGCAACAACCTTGTAAGAAAAGTTACAAAGGCTAATTGGTCTAAATTGGTTAAAGCAATTTGCCTTATCCAATTTAGGAATCAACACAATAAACGTCCTATTTGGCAAAGTAGGGATTCTATGAAGCCGGAAACATTCCTGCACAAAGTTTATGAATTTTTTCTTTATCGTGTTCTAATATCTCCAAAAGAACATCCCTGAGTATCCATCGGGTCTTGGGCATACTATGTTCTTTATTTCCTCCTCCATCAGAATTTGTATCAGATTTCCATTTTCTTCCTCAGTTATACAGGCAGGGATGAGATCATCCAACTCTTGAAGGATTTGGGGTTGTTTAGACGTGAATAATTCATGAAATATTTTGCAAAAATAATCTACAATTTCCTCATCATTAAAAATCCATTTCCCTTCCTCATGTATTACTCCAATTCTATTTCTTCGTCGTCGAATCATCGCACTAAGATGAAAGAATTTTGTGTTCTTGTCCCTTTCTTTCAGCCAAAGATTTCAAAATTTCTATCTGTATATGTTTTCCAGTCTCGTCCGTTGAGTTTGCAAATCCTCCAAAATCTGTCTCTGTTTCCCTCTATCTGTATTTGTCTTTTGTAGAAAATCTAATTATTCTTCCAGAGATTTTATCTTATTTTGGGCAAATCTGAATGATTCTCTGTTCCAATTCTTGAGAGCTTTAGAAGTGTTACAAAGACTTTGGGTCATCCTGTGGCCGTACGTTCCTCATTTTTCATCTAATCTCCAAGCTTTGTTCACAACCTCTACACTAGACACATCAGAAGTCCAGGCATGCAGGAACCTAAAAGGTCTCTTAGCTTTGTTTTCCTTTGTCTCCAGTTGAAGCATTATTAGACAGTGATCTAACTCCTCTGTTCTTAGATGTTTCACCGAGGATGTTGGATGTAATTCCACCTAGGGTGTACAAAAACCCGACAACCTGACCCAACCCAGCCGATCCAACCCAAACCATTGGAAAACCTAAATTTTTGGGTTGAATTGGGTTAGATGATATCTAACCAGCAGAATTCGGGTCGGATTTCGGGTTGGATAGTAAAAAGCCCGATTAACCAGACCTGTATATTTAAAAAAAAAAAAGGTTGGTTTTGCCTTAAAATAAAACAACATTCAATTCTGGCGCCCCTCTCCCAAGCCAAGTGAGACTGTCACCTGACAGCCCCTCACAGCTCTGACGCTTCCCTCTCAGGTTAAAGAAGCTCACTCCCCGATTGCCCTACCCCTGCTCCCCACAGCTCCCCTCTCAGTCAGTTCCGGTGCTCCCCGAAAGAAGCTCATTCCTGAGTCCGGACTGGCCCCCTCTGGTGCTCCCCCTCTCAGTCAGCTTCGATCATTCTGGGGTCCTTTTCTTCTCTTGCCGAGCAGCTTCAACAGCTTCACTATTACATCCAACCCCTATTGTTGTTAGTCTCTCTCTCTCTCTCTCTCTCTCTATGGGACTAAATTTTTACTTCCAAAATGCATGTCATTGATGTCATAAAGCAATTTATTTTTCTTGTTAAACTCATAATTGAAAGGAATGAGCGAAATAAAAAATGAATTTTTTTCCAATTTGGACAAACACTTAGTATTGGCTTCTTTTTATGTGATAATGGTGAAACCTATTCTGTGAGGTGGGGTGGGGTTGATGAGAGCATCCTATGAATTGGTGGTGTATATATATATTTAGTTATCTCTGTTTAGATTATGTGAGGAATATATATATATATATAGAACCCGAACCCAAACACAAAGAAAGTTTGGAAGACCCCTTTGACAAAATGGATATCTGGTATTGAATTCAGAGTTCCAAAATGATTTGAAAGAAAAGGGCGGAGATACTGTGGGAGGGTTTGAAGAAAGGAGTGAGCTTTAGAGAGAGAGAGGGAAGCTCTCTCTGCCTACCTCTTCTCTTTCTCTATCCAGAGCTCGCCAAGGCAGTGCATGATTTCGTTCTCAAAGTTGAAGACATGTTTTTCTGAGTAATGCTTGTCTGGGCTGGAGGAGGCAGGGGGATTAGAATCGGGAATTCCAGTGGGAGGCAGGGGGAGGAGAAGCGGAGAAGAAAAAAATGAAAGCTAGAATTGGGGGCTCAATCGCAGAGGTGAAGAATTTGGGGCTGCTCACGTGCTGATCACGTGGGGGTTCAAATTCAGTTGATTTTGACTATTTTTGGGCTTTTGACCGGGGAGCTTTTTGAGGCTGACATGTGTCTTGTCGGGGATTGCTATAAACCCCGACTTCGGGGTTTATAGCAAAACCGTATATATATATATATACACAGAGAGAATTAGATTATGTGAGGCATATATATATATATATATATATATATATATATATGTTGCAGTTATAGAGAATTATTCTATCGATTATTCTTTTGGATTTTGCTTGCAAACTGATTATCAATTATGTCCTCTTGGAGGACCAGAAAATTTACACTGTTGTTGTTTTGCTGGTTTGTATAATTTTGTTGTTGTTTTGCTAAAAAGTATTACTATTTTTAGTGTTAAAATTTGTTGTTCCTACTTGTATGAAATATCATTTATATAGCATTTGGATATTAAGTTGTGCTATAAATTGATTATTGATTTTCTAAAATTAAAGTTAACTCATTTTCTGAAATTAAAGTTAAAATTTGTTGTTCCTGCTTGTATGAAATACTCTACTTATTGAAGCAGATAGTAGCTCCTTTACTATCCATGCTGCTCTTGCTTTATGCGGTTATATGTTTTATGTTGTTTAGGCAAAGGTAAAAAACAGTCCAAAAAATAAATTAATGTTGTTTAATATATACTATTTATGTTTAATGGTTTTAAATTTTTTTTTTTTAATTTTATGTTTTAGATGGATGAATTTGAAGTTCAATCAAACACACCAATATCTACTCCAAAAGAAAGTGCATGTAACATATTGGAGACGATGTCTGATATGCCATTGCCACCACCACCTCTTTCTCACGAGCTTTCACCATCCGGTAAAAAAAAACATGTAAGAGTTTCTGAAATTTTGTTACATTTTACTAAAATTAATGGAACTGATAGATGCAAATGCAGTTATTGTACTAGAGATTATGCATGTGGTAGTAGATCGTGAGAAACTACTACTTTGTGGAACCATCTTAAAAAGTGTAAAAAAAACCACAGAAAAATAGATACAAGTCAAAATATACTCTCTTTAGAAAATAACCATCTTAAAAAGTGTTATAATTTGATCTTAATTTATTTTTATTGTTAGTTTGATATTGATTGTTTTAATTTAAAACAATTTATTTTTTAATTTTAGTTGAATATTATTATTTTTGTAATGTTTTGCATTATAATAGTTCATGCAATTTATTTTTACAAAAATAAAAAAATATTTAGTTAAATTATAAAAAATTAATTTTGATTAAATTAAAAATAAATTAATCCGATTACCATTACCAATCCAACCCATACTGTATGGTTGGGTTAAATTTTTTTAAAAATCCAGCCAACCCAGCCGTATACACCGCTAAATCCATCCATCTATCATCCGCGACTACACGGTCAAGCCTTTCCTTGATGCAAGCAAAGCCCTCTTGATTATTCTCCCAAGTATGTTTCTTGCCAATGAATCCAAGGTCTATGCCCCCTGTATTTTCAATGAACTGTTTGAGAAAAAGACATTTCCTCCAAATACTTCTTCCTCCCTGTTTCTCATCAACCGAGATGAATTCATTTAAATCCCTTATCAAGACCCACAGCAAATGGTTGTCCTTCACCATTTTTTCAAGAAAATTCCAAAAACAGCCTTTGCATTGAGATACAGAGTACCATAGCTAGCAATCAGGTTCCAACAATTCTCCCTTCCACATTCCTTGACTTTGCAGCAGATAACCCTTTCGGTATTCCAGCATTTTTCCACTATCAGATCGTCATTCCAAAGAAGAGCCAACCCACCTGCTCTTCCTTTAGCCTCTATAATAATCAAGTTTAAAAAACCCAACCTTCTACTAATATTTCCATATACGTTTTGCAACACTTGGTTTTCGCCAGAAAAATGTAAGATGGTTGATATAATTTCAACAACCCAACAAGAAAATTAACAGTTTCTGTGTTACCTATGCCTCTGCAGTTCCATGAAATAAATTTCAGGGCTGCAAGGGGCGCATGATTTGGCCCGCCACCCCGGCCTACAGAAAATCCAAATTTCTATTCGGAACTTCGTCATTTTTACCTGAGGATTCTCTCTCTTCTCTTCGACGGAGTAGATCCCCCTTTTAGTTCTTCTTCTAGCTTCTCTCTTCCAGGACCACGACCCCTTTGGAGATCGGCAAGCTACCACCACTTTTTCTTTCCATCGGTTCATCATCAGCTTGGGTTTCCTCCAGACTCGTATTCTCCTCATTATCGTGAGTCTCAGTAATTTCAAAATCCAATCTTAGATTTTCCAGGTTCTGTCCTACCAGCTTTGTCAGCCGTTCCTCTTCGATTAGAAAGCATATTTTGGACTCTGATTTTAGGTCCTGAATGGCTGCCCGTTTATGAATTATCCCTTCGGATTGTGTTGCGCTTGGGTCTTCTCCATGTGATTCGGTGACTTTTGGTCGTTTAAGCCCAATGAATTCAATTAAATCTGGATTCAGTCCATCTAAACTTTTCCTCTCTATGCTTTTCCGAATTCCATAGCCCTGAAGCAGGCCCGAGGCCCATTTGCCAAGGTGTTAAATCTTGAAATTTGGGTTATTGAGCATATTTACCACAATAGCCTTAAATTTCTCGCAACCACCCAAATCTTGCCTTTTTAGTGTTAGTTCCAAGAATGCCAGTTCCTTACACTGTTCTACAACGTTGCAGTATACCATATTCATCATTCTGCTTCTTTTGTCACATATGTCAGTTTGACCTTCCAGCTCCCTATGCTCATTCTCCGTAAATCGACTCTTCTCCATGATAGTGTAGAGGAACTACTGAATGTATTTAAAATTTTCCAGTATGAAGACAAGTATTATCCTTGAATTTATCAAAGTAATCAGTAGCTGTTTAATTTAATTGCTATTAAAATACATGTTATGGTAGATAACAAACATTAATTGCTCTACTCTATACATACTAAAGAAGATGCACTTCGTAAAACCATATTTCACTTTAATGGGTGCAATTTTACAAGGAATAAGATCATAACAAAATCAACCCCAAATCCTCTCTACCTATGGTACATTGGTACTAAGGTACAACAAAAGATCCCGCATCAATTTGCAGCAGCATGCTATACAAGAACAAGATCATGAGACAATTCATTGAATCTACTCGTCGAATTAAAAATGAGAAAAAAAAAAAAAAAAAAAAAGATCAAACTCCCACTTGGAACATTTATCATAAGTTTTGTATAGTAATCTCCTTCAACGAAGTCACTAATCTGCGGAACACCTTGAGATTGTGTCCCACTTTATCCTGAGAAGCCAAGCGGCAAACATGACAACAAAAATTAACATGCTTATCCCATAATAAAAGTGGCCAAGCAGACACAAAAGTGATGCTAACAAGGAACCCTAACAATCAAAACTAGATGAATCAGGCATTACAAATAGTTTTTTGCATGTACAGAGGACCATCAAACTAATTAAACATAATGGTGTGAATTTAAAAGAAATAAAAAAGTAAGGAAAACACAACAAGAATCAGCACATGGGAGGTCGTTTTTGAAATTCACAACCATCTTTCATATACAAGTGCATAAATGATTAGGATTAGGAGAAAACATATTTGCAGAATATGTAGATTAGCATACTATTTTTTATTAACCCAGCACCTCCAAGTATTAGGATTTTCTTAACTGGGATGGAAGAGACTACTACAGCCTATTTATTTAACATATGAGAACCCCTGAATACATCTAATTCATTGCATCAAAACCATGTTCTTGATTTTTGACATTACAAGGCTGCAATCCCACAAATTATTAAATTCTGATTGTGCTACTGGAATATCAGGTTGACTAAAGTCCTACCTACCTCCCATGAGTGGAGAAATGATTAGGAATGGTTATTCCTACTTTACTCAAGCACACCTTGCTTAGTTACTCAAAGATAAAAGATAAGAAGCATACCTCACTTAGTAACTCAAGTCGTTCTAAAGTTGTAATTAGCTTTCTGCAGAGCAGAGAAATATCCTGTCCAGAATCAGACCTGCCACCATATGCAATTGTTTTCAAAGTGCCACTAGCATCGGATAGAACAGAGCTGCAACGAAATGCAACATCAGAAAAGATAAATATTACATAGGGTAAATAAAGCCATGTCATATCGCCCATAAAGACTAAAGAGTTCAGGCTTCATTTCATCGAAGGTCAGGCTTATAGCCTGCTAGTGGAGCTATGCCAATATTGTGAAACCCCTCAAAACCTCCTTTTCCCATGACCAAAACAGAAAAGCATTCAGAGGAAAAGAAAGTTCATACCTATCCTGAAAATGGATGAGGATGACATTTAGCACTTGTTCCACAAGAGAAAGTAATAAGGTGATTAACTGATCTCTATTTCCAACAACCTGGCACATTTCCACCATTGCAACATACCTCCTGAAAAGTTGGAAATAGAAAATGCAAACTTAATCAGAACACGTTTCATTGACCATGGGCAAATTTAACATATGCTTTTGACAAAAAAGAACTTTCACATGGTAGCTTACCTTTAGTATTTCAATACAAGTAGCCGAAAAATAAAACAATAATAATAAAATTGAAACTGGAATTTTCTAAAACTAACCAAAAGGATGATAAACATAAAAATTACCGTTTTTGTATATTGTCAGATGTGGAAACAGAATCTTGCCTTGCACACATACTGATAATTTCATCCACCTCCTGTCTTGATAGTTCATTTATGTCTCGAATCTGTGAACATTAAGAGACTATCAATAAACATTGTATTACTTGTCTTTGAAGTTTACAAAGTGATATAAGAAATGCATATGCAGAAAACATGAACTAGTCTATAGTCCAATTATACCCTATTAAGTAATAGGGCTTTTTCCTCTGCAGCTCTTTCAAGAGCAGTTGTCACAGAATTAAGAAGAGAACCAAGTAAATTCAGCGTGGGGTGTTGAAATCCAACAGAAGCATGGTGATCAGAGGGACTCTCTCTAATCTGCAGTAAAGAAGTTATTAATGAATTACTTTGTTAACTATGGATGCAAAGATAAAAAACAATATAAGCTCATTAGGCCAACCATAGTTATAAGTACCTGCAATCTCAGAGATTTTTTTGTCACAAGAAAATATAAATATGAGCTCAGACTGAAGCATATCAGAAATGAATTTAGCTCTGACTTCCTCTTATTCTGGTCGTTCACCACAAACGGACGGAGAAAGAAAGAAAACAACGAAAAGGGAGAAAAGTATTAGACAAAGAAACTAGAAGTGTATACAGTATCCCCTAAGCAAAGCTTGAGATAGACTGCCAAACCTCAAGAGTTTGAGCAGATCGATAAATAGGGGTCTCTGAGTCACAAGAGAACAGAGTAGTCATCATTCTGAAAAGCCCTTGAACAAAACCACAATCATCACTCTCTTCAAAAGCCCAAACCTAACCCAACAGAAAAGCAATAGTAATGAAATAGACGAACAAAAAGTCTTAAAAGTTAAAATGGCTGAAAAAATAATCAAGAAATTAGCTTGTTTTTTGGTTTAGGAGCAATAAAAAATATAAATAAATAAATTCTAGCTGGCAAAGAATTAGAAAGTCAGTACTACAAATATAAATAAATGACCAAGTAACTTTTTGGACCCTTTAGGATTCCCCTCAAAGAATGAAAGTTACACACTTGCCAACAAAGACACCAACTGTTCAGGCGCCATTAGATCAGCCAAATAGTACAGCAGATACATCAAACTATTAGAACTGAACGAAATTGTTGTCGCTTGATTAAGCTCAAAGAACTTGAGCAGCTTAAAGAACACTTTTTTTCACTTTCTTGTCCAAAATAACACAGAGATGAACTGTTACCTTGCTAAGTATACCAACAACAAGATTGATCTGCTCCATTTTCAATTCATCAGCTTCAGAAATATCTTCCCGAAGAACTTTATCAACTAGTGACTGATGCCCTTTGACAAAATCTATAACTTCACGAACAATTTTATTCTTCACCTATTACAATCCAAACTGTTAAAAACTTAAAACATAACCTCTCCTGAATGGAAACACATTGGAAAAAAAAAAAGGAATAACTCGAGACTCAAGTAAACTAATTAAATAAATATTCAATGTAAACGACAAAACTTCCAAAATAAATGGAAAGCCATAACATCTAGAGTGACTTTCTAAATTTAAATATCAATTCTATGGAAAATCATATTATTTAGGATGACTTTGCAACTAAAAAAAGTAATTATTTCTTACATACTCGTCAGACCGCCCCTGGGATGTTTGTGCAAAATTCTTTTTGTTAAAAAGCTATGCAAATTTTTAAACTTTTTAATTTTAAATGCATTTGTGATTCTACAGCGACACTTCAAGAAAAGTATCTATCAGACATAGAGTGCTAGAAAAATACAGATAAAATGGTATCTTACTAAAAATTTATCTTTTGGAAAATGGAAACTCTAAAAAATATAGAAGACTGACCTCAAGAATTTCAGATTTATCAACCAATGATGTCAGTGAAAATACTAATCTTAACGAAGGATTTATGATCATCCGTTGTTTGTCAATATCCACAGCTACATCTCTTCGATGATTTGTGTCCAGCCGCCTCAAACCTCCCTGGTAGATAGCAAGAAGTTAAAATAGATATAAATCATATGATGAAAGGACTTCTAAGAATTAGTGAATTAGTAATTACCATAAAATTGATTGCCTTGCAAGAAACAATGTGCTCCAAAGCACCCATAGAAAAAAGAACCTGGGCCCCAGATTTCCCATATTTGTGGCTAATTCTTAATAGTAAAGCGAGTTCAGCCTCGAGTGTACATGCTCGCTGCAATGATTCTAGAGAATGCCCTCCATCCTAAGACAACATTTTAGCTCATTACAGATGCTGCTATAGATCAAAGAAAAGGTAAGATGCAACTAAAACGAGCTTGTCTATCCAAAATGGGTAGGCTTGGGTCAATAACAGTTGTAAAACTTAAAACATATAAACTTTTCAGCTACTAAATTGATTATCAACGAAAGCTTCTATTTTTGTTTCTGTAAAATTTATTATATTTTATTGTATTGCTACAAATATAATAAGACATTTTTTCTTTGTTTAGTATTATTATGGCTGTTCAACCAAGATATACTGTGTAATAGTAACATTGTTAAATGTACAAGCCAGGATCGGATTGTCTCAGATTAGCTTTAATCCAAGTTAACCAGATTCAAGACAACATGAAAATTTTCAACAATGAGCCTACCCTCTAACTCACTCATATGGCATAGTTGGCCATGGCTTGGTCAACCAAGTTGCACCTCGAAAAGAAAGTGTTCTTATGAATATACAACCAACAACTTAAAAAATAAAATTATACAAGGAACTCAGAAAGCAAACCACCTGGTAGGAAACACTACTGATGCTTGCTAAGCAAGACCTTATGAAACCTCTGCTTTGAAGGTGGTTTAAGAAATATCTTTCATGATCTACACAAATCAATGCGTCCAAAAGATAGAGTGATATTGTCTTCCCAGGTTCACTGCCTTGTGTAGCATCCTTTATCACCTGAAGATTCATTATGAAGATACTATGTCAAAGAGAAGACGAAATAGTTATTGAATTAAAATAATAGAAAAAGTAATCTTGAAAAGCAATCTACTTAGATGAAAGATAAGAACCACTGAAGCAGAAAAGCAAACCCAAACCAAAGTCTAAGCAGAACTTATACATGTGAAGAAACTATTGATTGATTAATCTCATTAAAGCAAGGCGATATATCAAATACATTGTTATAAAAGCAGTTCATTTGTAGATATGAATCGTGAATAGCAATGCATCTTCTAAGAACCCCTACCCTACAGAAGCCAGACATATCCACCCATAACAGTCGAATACACCTACCCAGAACAATAACCATTTATAAATAATTAAAGATCACATCCCAGTAAGTCTTTTATTCTAAAGACAAGAAGTTAATGAGTTTCTTCAAGTATATCTAGATACACGCCCTATTGGACACCAAAACATAAGACCAGGACCATTAAACCCTACCAGATCCAAGATTGATTGAGCCTCTTTCCTTAAAATAAGAAAATTGGCACGTGCAAGTTCTGCTTGTTCTTTGTTGATCTGGAAAAAAATAAAAAAGGATCACTATCAATCAATAATATTGTTTAAAAAAAATAGGATCTCTATCAATCAATAATATTGTTAAATTTAACATTAACATTTGCAGTTTATTAAATATGTATTGGGATTATTATACTAGACACCTTCTGGAGATCAAGATCTTCACCATCTTGCTCATCAAGCAGCAAGAATTGTAGAACTGTTGTTGGGACATTTGGATCAAGCATATGCTGGCAATACTGAAAATAGCTAAGCAGCAGGGCATATTGACTGAAAATAAAATAAAAAATGAAGGTCAGATCATGCTCACTTGGAATGTTTTAAGATCAAATATGGCAGAAAATTCCATCTTTAGGACCAGAATCATACCGTCTCCTTAAGGCTTCTGATGATTCATGTCTAAGAATTGCCAATATAAGCTTAAACAAAATTGAGTGACAAGCACCATTTGATAATTGTTTCACCAAGATAACATCAAGAGATGTTGCACAATCAGAATTTAACCCACTGGGGAATAAAAATCTTTCATCTCGTAATTTGGCCATGCATGTCAGTGCAACCTAATGAATTTTTGAACCAGAGGAAGTCAACCGCATAAAACTGAAGACATTCTAAGCAGAAATATTTAGAATATATAACATACCTGGCACAATATATATGCCATTTTCAATGAACAATCTGGAGAAGCAGAAGCAGTCAGAGAGGCATCTAGAACCCTGTTAATCACAAAATAATCAGCTAAAGAGAGTGCATGGAGGAAAATAAAAAATGACAAGGGACCTACTGATATAGAACTTCTGATCGATTTTCAAGTAATGATATTCTCCTAGAAGCAGAGATCTGTAAGAGAAATACAGGATGGAAAAGAAAAAAACAGAAAATTTAGATAGTATAATGACAATAAAGCATATGCAGTAATGTAGCAGGTAAAATACGATTTGAAAGCTTGGCACTAATGTATACTATAATAACTGCAAGGCAACAATGGACCTCGACAATCTGTGACCAGCCAGTCAACATATGAAGCTGAGCAGCTTGTTCCTCAAGGTTCTTATTGTACTTCCACCCCCATCTCAACAACTGTTGTATTGTCTCTTTTACATCATTTAACTCGATTTCGCTACCAAAGTTACTCAACTGGGGATAGATAGAACTGAACTTCTGCAACAACAAATAGAACAAAACCAACATTGATAGAAAAAAAAAAATTACAAATTAAGTACTAAAAAAATGTAAAATCAAAAAATGTAAAACCCCCTTTTCTGGCACTAATTTAATGATACCAACCTGCCAAACTTTGTCACGGAATGACGCAAGATCAATTAAACGATCACCACGCTCTGAATAATAGTAGACACCACCTTTCCCAGAATTTGCAGGATTCCCAAGTAGGTCTTCTGCCTATATACGGAAACTCAACCAAATGAAACACAGACAACAAAACAAGAAATAAGGCAGGCTATTTTATCGAGAACTCATAACACTATGAGAATTAGGATGTTACCAGTAAGTCATATTTAAGAGTGGAAACAATTTCAGAAAGCTTCAATGTGGTATCTGGAGACCTAAATTGGACAACTTCAAGCAACTCCAATACCTAAATCAGGCCCAGGAAATAAACCAATTATCAGACCCAAAAAGGAATGAGAAAATAAGTTCACCAAGCATCAATTAAATATAATTTGAAATAATCGAGGACAGCAATATTAGTAACATAATTGCATGCCAACAGCTTATGAAGAAATGACAGGGTAAAAGGAGTAGAAATACTTTTGCTGAAAATTTTCACTCCAGTCCATTAAAATAAATGTTTTCACATACCAACTGAAGCAATTGGTAATATGACAGAAACATCTATTTAAAAATATGTAGATAACACCAGATACTGGCCTAAAGCTTCACAAAAATTGAGAAGTACATTCGTCTCTTAAACATCATAAAAAAAAAATTAAAAATTTACGACTATTGATTATCCATCAACAGTACAAGATGAAGAAAACTTAATTAGTTATTACTTTAGAAATACCTTGCTCTTACTGATAGTTCTTGTTCCAGTATGTTCCACACTATTTTGTAGAGAAAGGGAGAAGGGTATGATGTGATCAGTTCCCATTTCAATAATTCCCTGCCCAAAAAGCTGAGCAAGAATACTCCGACATGCCTCCCGATGTGAGGAGATACTCATATCGCCAGCATGCAATTCAATTGCCCAAAGTTTCAATAGCCATGCTCTCTGGAATGTTTAGCAATAGAAAATCAAATGAAATGAAATTTGACCAGTACTGATGTTTAAGTACACAGTTTTTTTTTTCTCTTTCTCTCTCTCTCTCTCTTTTAAGCCGATAGAAAATGAGCAAAATTAGACCGTGCTTAGCACAACACATTCCACTCAACAACTTAAACTAAATGCCGGCAACATAAGTTCAGATGAGAGAGATTTATGCGTATGAACTAATATAAAGGAAAACAGATTTTCAATCATAAAAAAATAAAAATAAAAGCAGCAGCTCAACACATTTCGCTCAACAACTTCAAACCAAATGCAGGCCACATAATTCAGAAGATAACCTAGGGTTTAGAATTTACAGTTTTGGGTATGCATAAGAACTAAAGAGTAAATAATTATAGAAACAAAATTAATTACTTTCTATCATAACAAAACAAAGTCAAACAAGTTCTAATACCTGTTAAGTAACAGACTGCCATAAAAGTTAAGTGAAATAAACAAGTATCTGCCATAAAAGTAAAGTGAAATAAACAAGCGTCTGCCATAAAAGTAAAGTGAAATAAACAAGTGTAACAATGTAAATCAATCTAAACACAATACAAGAAGCACTATGATGAAAAACATAGGGACAGCAATGCATATATTAAACCTCAAAATAGTTATCTTCTTACCAGACAGAACCAAGTAAACTTCACAACAGATTAAAAATATGCAAAAATTACATAATCCAGTGCGTGTGCTTAAACAATATTTGAATCCTGAAGATAGATAAATTAGGTTTTAAGACTACAGAACTGTCCTAGTCCAGAACTATAGAGCTCACTGACAGATGTTACAGGTAACCACAGGCAAATCAGAATGGACAGAAACCTGATGAAGGGAACTGACACGTAGCGCCTGACTGCTATTCCGTTTAGGAAGTGGAGCAACTCCAATAGTATCCAGGTGCTGACATGATGAAGGTAAATACATTTGAGATGCATATAAGAAAGCTAATCAAGAATTAAAAGACTGAAGAAATATCAGAAAGGTAAATAAATAGTTAATATGTGAAATAAATAGTTAATATGTGGTTTGGTAACTTGGTTTTTTTTTTTTTCCCCTTTCTTTTTACCTAATTATGTGTAATTTGCTAACCTCACATGTTAGTGTTAGTTAAGCATCTCAATTAACTACAACGAAAAAAAATTGTGTTGGATTTTTCCCCCCTTTCAAGTTTCTAGTTTTTTGAGATATTAAACAAACTCTAAGAGCATCTCCAATGGTGCTCTTTATTTTAAAAATCATGATTTTTAAAATAAAGAGCATTTTGAAGAATTTTAAAAAAATAATGAGTGAAATTTTTTGTCAACTCCAACAGCATTCTCTATAATCACTCGTTATTTTGCATTTCCCCATAAAGAATCATGATTCACATTTTTCCTCTCTTTTCTATCCTTCCTACACCAAAGTAGTATTTAAAAAAAAAATTGAAATATAAAATTATAATTAATATATTTAATTATAAATGTGCATAGAAAATTGTAGAGTAATATATGAAGCTTTACATAGAGAGTGGGATTGGCTCTCTACATTTGGAGAGGCAAGCCCCACTCTTTATTTTAACTTTTTAATTTTAAAGAGTCCATTGGAGCTATAAAAAAGAGATGTGGCTCTTTAAAATAGAGAATATGAAGTTTTTAAAATGCCCATTAGAGATGCTCTAACTACTACTAACAAACATTTGAGATGAGCAAATTACACACAATTAGACAGAAAAAAACAAAATCCAAAAACTAAATAACCAACCATGTTACCAAACGAGATCTAAAATTGTTGTTTTTCAACTTCAAATCCTCAAAAAGCATCCTTTCTTACCTTCACAAAAAACTGATATTTTTTATTGCTTAAGAGATCCATGGTGGGACCAGATGTTAGTGGATCCAAGCACAACTCATAGAGGAGCTACAAAGAAAATGGTCCAAAATTCTATTAATTAAGGATTAGAAAATAAGGAAGAGACCCCTTGTCTGCTAGAACTTAAATTATATTAGACACAAGAAGCTATCATATAACCTGAAAGCCAAATTCATGAAGCAACGCATTCACATCAGGCTTGGAAAGTTTCTCCAAGATTTCAAGAATAACCTTTAAGCAACTGAAATGGCATAATAGACACATAATTCAGTGGAAAAAAGTGGTAAGTTATCTTCATGAACATAAAGCAACTTGTAAACGGACCTGTAGTGAAATTTTGGCTGCAACACAGTACGTTCAATGGAACTATCAAGATCAAATCTGAGTAGTAAGTGTGTAATGTTGGGAGCTGGACGACTAATATTGTCAATTAGAAGCTGCAATTTGTGGAGTAAGAAACACAAACATTTTAGCAAATAGTACATAAGGAAGAAGAAAATTGTAACAATCAGGACTAACCTGCAATATAAGTACACCTGGATCATCAGTACTGTTCTCTATGAGCTGAGACTCTTCTGATCGTAACTCAAGGCATGCTGCATAATCCTCAATCAAACAGTTGGCAGCATTGGATTTTAACAGCAACTGTACAAGCCCAACCATGCGAGAACTGTCAACCAAATTTAAAATCTTATCATTGGGGCTTGTTGCATATCGTTTGTACTGAACATGTATAATCATGAAATCTATAACTCACTACAGAGTTGGTAGATATTAAAATGCCTAAAACTGTAAGCAGTACAAAAACCCCATGAGACAATAAATGGCTAAGAATGAGAGACAAGGAGGTGCCTTAATATGCTCATGATCTTGATAGAGCATTGTTGAATCTGTGGTCGAAAATCATATCTGACATACTCCAAGAGGACCACAATTTGGTTATGATCTTGAGAGAGTATAACATCCAGCGGCTGCATGGTGTAGAGAAGCAATTGATAAGAACTTCACCAAGAATGTCAGCTATAAAATTGAAATGCCAATGAGAAATAAATGACTTTCATGCCTGATACAACCATGAATTCCCAATCAACTTCCATTCAGAAAAAATGTTAAAAGTTATGAATA
This sequence comes from Ochetophila trinervis, assembly GCA_003254975.1. Taxonomy (NCBI): domain Eukaryota; kingdom Viridiplantae; phylum Streptophyta; class Magnoliopsida; order Rosales; family Rhamnaceae; genus Ochetophila; species Ochetophila trinervis. The sequence goes on from QANX01000434.1 coordinate 51,876, forward strand.
ACATAAGTATTCTATTATTTTGCTAAGTTATCATCTTTCCTTAAACCTCATGATAACTTAATGTGCAATCCAATCTAATGGTCCAATTGGTAATGTGTTCAAATCCTACCAACCCACGTTTCTCTTAATTTATTGTATTGCACATGTAAAACCAAAATTCAGCTGCTAGGGAATAATAATGATTCAAGGAGATTTGAGAAAAAGAAAAAAACTATCTTTAACAAGTCTGTCAAGTCAATTCAACAAGTTTATAATAAGTATATGACGCTAAGAAGAAGCCAAAGCCATCTATATGGCAATCTGAAAAAAGTTACCTGGTATAGAGGACGCCAAAAATCAGAAAGAATTAAATCCTTCTCCAATATGAGGATTATAATATCCAAAGAAAGCTGAATAGCCTTCTCTAACAGTTGTCCATATATTTGACAAGTCCTTTCAGTGATGATGGTATTGACTCCTGGCGAAAGAATACCCATGATATTCCGGAAAACAGTTTTGCCGCTCATGAAATCCTGCAACAAGTTGTTGTACAAGAAAATATATCTGCTCAATAATACATGTGTAAGAATAAAGGACTAATACAGAAGTATATTTTAGGTCTTATGACTGAAACACGATATGGCAATTTTATATAGTACAAAGGCTAATACTAACTTAAAAATATGCAGCAGCGTAAATATTTTTATATCCAACAATGGAAGAGTAAAGCAGAACTTCTAAAAAGACAGGTTCTGACAAAAAAAACTTCTTGATATTCTCACCCAATTGCCAAACATGAAAATACACCATTATGTCCTTGTGGATATTGTAGTGTTCAAGCTCAACCTAGTCCAGAAGAAACTTAGATGGAATTTTTCCCACATATTATAGGATTTCCAGATGATGCTGATTATATCTTTCTTTATGTTGGTCTACAGACTGGCAAATATGTCATTTTAAATTATTTGTTTGGATATATTTCATTAAATCCTACATAAGAAGGGTTTTTCTTTACTCAGACTTTTGTTCTTCAACAAATAATATAACAGTACTGCATAGAGCTTTATGCATCTAACAAGTCACCAATCAATTTCATTTCTGTCGAAAATTCTACCAGTAGTTTGGAAATAATAAACACAATAAACATTTTTTATTTATAAAAATAAACTCAAAAAATATAAACAACTCATCCACACAGAATTAGTGCAACAAAAGATACAAGTGATATAAGACTACATATGTACTAACACATGAATCCATAGTTAACACTACCAGAGGGACGTCATTAACTGATTGTTTAGTGCCCAGAACTAAATAATTAAGAAGAACAGGAGAATACTACTGTTTTGAAGCTTGATTTTATATCATATGATACAGTTTGAGGCAAAACAGTACATTAAATGAAGCAGAATCAGCCAAAGACAAATAAATTGACAACATCACTAAAATGACATCTCTAGATATTTTGTGGAAGAATTATAATTTGATAACTTTTACATATGCATATAAGATTTGACGATCAATGAGTAGCATTGATGAACATGGAAATAACAACAATGAGCACCTACTTTCAGCAACTCAAGTACAGGGAGCTGCATCTGTAGGGAAGATGATTGTGACCCTGCTGACAGTTGTGCGCGGTCAATGACATTGTCAATGTCCTCATCCCTGATGTCATACATACTTAGTATCCTGCATGGTAAATTATGTCACTGATGTCTATTTTATGTCAATCAATTATACTCTGTGGAAGTGAACAATTGAACTAAGTAGAAGCAAAAAAGGCCTCTAATATGGGCCCAACATTTGGCAACTTTTTTTACTTTTTAGTATGGGGTGGGCTGAGAACTTCACTCATTAGCCACTTACAAGCCCAAAATCACAAACAAAAGATTCTGGTTTCAATTATACGTTTACTCACATGTGAAAGTGCTTAAGGCAAGTAACAACCAATTGCCATTTCTCACAAGGATCAGCATAAGCTCTTTGAGGGAATGGCCCAAAAACATGATCATATATGAACCTAAAAATGCCAATGAATCTGGGAAAAAGAGGAACAATAATAGAGTCAGACTGCTAAAAAAGAAGTCAATATTCCAAAAATTGTTGGAAAAATGATGGACAGTACCTATGCCCTCGATCGCTTACATCTCTTTCTTCAGCAATCAGAGCATTTAACAAGTTAAGAAAAGATATGGTTGAAGGATATTGCTCTCTCCTTGCCTCTACCTCATTCAACTCAAATTGCATATCATAGACCTGTCAAAGACATGATCTTCATACAATGTAAACATACATAAAACAGATACAGATACAAGCACATCTTCCTGTAAGAATAGTGAATATGTCAATGGCAACTTCACAGCTATACAAGTACTTTTCTCTTGCTTACTAACAATTACAAAAAAAATTTCTTAAAAACCTGACAAGACTTTGCAAAGTCTCTTATCAACCCCTAAATTTAGCAGATTAAAGATTACCACGAGCAATAGTTTGGAACATGCTATATAAAATCTAACACTTAGAAAATGTGAGTATCCTTTCTGTCCAAATCACTTCTACACCAAACGATCCTAAACTTGCACCCTAACCTACGGAACCCAAAACAGTCCGACTCAGATCAGTTGGATGATGACTTTTTGGACCACAACCTAGAGCAACTCATCACCCAAACCATGGGCCTGGGAACAGTTTTCCACCTCATCCTTATGGATAATACTGCTATTCCTCATATAATGAAATTGGGTGTCCCTGAACTTGTGAACCTTTTAGCCCTTTTGTCAAAATTGAGCTTATGCCGCTGGTGATGTTGTTGATGTTCCGCTTGGTGCTTTATAATTTCAGCCTTTTAACTCGCAAGAGTCGAGTTCTCTAACCGGATGTTGGAGAAAGCATCAGAATCTTTTGTTAGGATTTGATTTAGTTTCTATGTTTAATTATGATTTTAATATTGTTTATTAGGATTTCATTTTCTATATTTAATTAGGATTTTTATTATATTTCCTTATGGTAGAAGGTTATTTTCTTATAAATAAGGATTTCTATGACCCTATTAGGTAGTTGATTATGATACGAAATATTGAATGGAAGTATCGATTCTTTTGGTTATTCCTCTGTCTATTCATCTATTTCTCTCAATGTGTGTCTAATTCTATCATGTTTGTCTGTTATTTCTCCCCTTGTCTAATTTCTCTCCTCTTTCATCAAATTCTATCCCTTCTTATATTTCTGGTTACTGTTCTGCATCACCCACTTCCAACTAGCTATAGCTTTTGGAATTAGTGGTGATTTAACAATTAGTTGTATGATAAATCAGTTAAAACAACTTGCAAGCTCCGAATGTGAACATTTCTGACAAGTACTCAAGTCTTCTCCATCCTTCACAACTACCAGGTCAGTGCTACACATAAAAATCTATGCAAACACCTAAATATCTATGTTGCCAATCACATTTAACTAGGACCGTTTTACAGTTTTAAAAAGAAAAACCATTTTCATGCAAAACCTGTATAGCGCAGTGATGTGTATAAATTCTTACCAGAAACAGCATGTGTATGATGTGTGTATAAATGATTAAAGTCATTAATGCCTATACCAAGAAGCCAAACACAGTGATAACACAATTAAGCACATCTATACAAACACCCTCAACTTACTTTGCATATAAACACGTCTACACTGATTTTAATTTTAGATGAGAAAAAACAGTTTAAATGACAGCCAAGACCCCGTCAAACAATAAATCAAAAATAAGCAAGAGACAATTATTGACTTTATTATAAGAAAATGCATGCTAAGCAGTATCACCCAGAGAATCATATTCAATTAAGAAAAGACTAACCTGTGCTGCCATGGACTGTGCACTCTTACCAACCTGTGACCCAACAACCACAGGCAAATCATACTGCTCAAGACAGCTCCAAATTGTATCTTTTAAAACAGGAGAAACATGAATAAATGTTGCTATTGCATTTCTCAGAGCACCCTGTAATAGCATGGAACACACTTCTTCAAAACCAATGGAGATTTATTTAATGCTGCCATTCTCAATAGAGAAGAACCCACAAATCTTCTACTATAACAAACTTTGGCAAACAGCATGAATTTAGTCATTTACCTTCAGATAAGGAGGCACATTCTCATAACCAAGGAGCTTGAATAAAGGTTCAATATCAGGGAACCAATTCTTTCTTTCAATGGGATTTCCATTTTGTACAACCTGTAGCACATACCAAATTGACATGGAAACAAATTACTCCTTTATATTGCTTGTCATAAAGAGGCAATGTGTTGCCAATTTACATAGCAATTAGAAAACCCAACTTAACAAAAGACAATAAAATCAAAAAATGTAGGCCACAGGTAATACTCAATATCATCCCGTATAGAAAAAAAAAGAGACAAAATTGCACACTTAGAATGAACAAAAACCTTTTGAAGAACATTCAAATAAGCAACAAGTGCTTTTGCATCCCCCTCCGGTAACTCAGGTAACATAGCCCCGGCGGTTTGAAGTGACTGTTTAAATTTCTCATCATAAATTGATAAGCAATCAAACATAGTGCTCCACCCAACAGAGCGGAATGCTTTCCCCTGAAGTAACTCAAAAACCTTTGAAGCACCTTCTTGACTAGAAGCCTGAAAGGAACATGAAAACATAGAAATCAATGTCAGGAAATTGCATAAGCGGGATGAAGCATGCTTCAGATTCTAAAATTCTGAACAGAAATGTAATCATACCAAGGTACTCAGCATATTCAAGAAGGCCACAAGTGTTTGAAAATTTGTATGATCCTCTCCAGCAAAATTCACAAATGTCCACAAGACATCATTTCCGGACAAAAGCTCTGGCTCCCTCTGATTAAAAAAAGAGAGAGAGTGAATTGAAGACATTATTCCAACAGCAGTGTAAGATGACATCAGGAAATGCATATCAAACAATAAATTTTTGAGTACCACAAATAGACTATGGAGGACAGCATAAGCAAAATGCACATTAGACAGGCGTAGTTAAAGGTTGCATAGCTAACCAAACACATATTTAATTATACCCTTTATTAAATAGGACGCTCTAGTGTGGAAAAATGATATGCATGTATGCAAGGGCCAACGAAAAGCAATGTCATGATTGAAACTGACATAATCAGCATGATTCAGGCATTGATTCACCTCAAGATAGAAATTCAATCCTAATGAAGCTTCAATTGGATCTTCAGTGTTGATACATGTTTTATTCTATTTTAACATGTGTATGCACACTAAACAAAAGAAGTATTTTCAAAGTCTCAAATTTTCTAGGGAACAACTAACCTGATAAACTTCACTAACAAATTCCAGTAGAGAAACAAATGATAAAGGACAAGTTTCTGATGATTGTTGAGAATTTAAGTTGGTTTCATGCCTAAAATCATGTGATCCAGCTGAACGATAAGGACTAAGAATGCTCATTGCCCTTTCCTTTGATTCTTTCACCTACAAGGAAGTTTAAAGAGTGATGACAGCATAAACAAAATTGAATCACTTCAATGGTGATCACTATGGTTCTCTACAAACCTGTTCAATTAAAAGAAAGTTGGCAAAGTTACAGTTAATATTAACATGAGGGCCATGAGAGAGATTTACAAGGAAGGATATGTCACCGCATTGGGTCATTTTCTATGCATACCACATATGGCCCCCCTAAGTCAATTTGAAAGGTCATTCTGTTTTAGAAGATTAACAAAATATACTCACCTTGTCTCTGGCTAGTGGATGAGACAAGAAGCAGGTGATTAACTTGTGCAGATAAGCATTATACATGTATATCATATCCTCATCATCATTCTGCAGAAATAACAAATAAACCCGGAAAAATGTCTTAAAAGGATCACAAGCAACTAAGAAAGAGGATGCACTATTATATTCAAGGAAGCAAAATACGATTTAGGAGGCAGTTCTAGTATAGACATCAGCTAATACAGCTACCATGGCATGCAATAGCTGGCTTGTAAACACAAACTTTTTGAATATTCCAATAAAATTCACATTTTCCTTGCAAACAGATAAAAAATAGTGAACTCTTTTAACCCAAAATACAATATCAAGTAATTCATCCTATGCAGAATTTGGAAGGAAGCAAAAGAGATACAGAACATATATACAAGACAATGAAATCACGAAAGGCTTCTTCTACTTAAATAAACATGTATAGTATATTAATATTATTAACACAATAATCCAGTTGCTATGTAGCTATAAGTTCCATTAAAGGAAATAAGAAAAACAGAAATTTAAAACCAGAGTAAACAATCTTCAAAATATTAAGTTCAAGAGCGATAGAATTTCTAAGCTTGCTTTTGGTTTCATGACCCAAAACAGTTTTCACCAACACCAAAAGATAAGATTGCATTATTATTATAATTTTTTTGATCTGGAAATATATACTTCAGAATAAAAAATGATCTTTCAAACCTAACAAAAGTGAAAACTTGTTAGGTACAGTAAGGTTTTACTCAAAAAAAAAGGTATGTGTATCTTTTTTAAGTTGGCAAGGTTTTAAACTGTTGTCTTCATACTCAAAACTCACTTTTAGAACAACAATAAAAGACATGGTTCAACATTTATTGCAGTTAAAAATTATATTAGAAAGAAAATATTGCGAGGGATTAGTTTAGCAAGCAAACACCTGTAAATTTTGTTAGAGATTTAAAAAGGAAAAACACTGTTAGCTATACTGAGAAGAAAAATATTTTTCTAATACTTTCTGCAGCTTATTTCTATTTCAATATTATTTCGGCAGTTAATTTTAGTTTAATTTTTTTTTCTTTTACATGACATTAGAAAATAATTTAAATGTCTTTGCATCAATTATTCATATCTATACTATTTAAATACATATTTAAAAAATATTAAATTTTGATTTATTATATTTTCTTAAAACAAAAAACTATTTATTTATCATTATAAAAAAATAAAGTTTTATATAAGAAAAATACATTAAAAATAGTTTTTAAAATTTAAAAGATAATAAACTGCGAAAACTGCTATGCAACCCAAATAAGTTCTAGATTAAGGTATTGCAACCCAAATAACTTCAGTAATAATATCATGCATGTCTTGCTTCTAAACATGACACCATATGAAAAACATCAAATTTGGAAAAACCAATTAAGAGAAGAGAGCTCAAGATCATAACAAAAAACCTGGTAAGCTGCAGTTCGAAGAACTTTATCTAGTATAAACTGGAAAACATTGTTAGAGAAAATGACTTCCAGGCACAAGTGCAAGTAAGCCAATTCAGTTGATGAAGCACTTGAAACTGTATCCCTTGAAGTAATAGCATCCTGTATTAACATTAAGTGTACAGCCCAAGCAAGCCTTATGCAGTCAATATAACCCTCAAAGTTTGGGTCATTTCCAGCCACCATAACCTAAAACATGCAAGATCATCATAAATTTCCAACTCCATAGATGAACGTACATAAACATTGAGCTAAAGGACTATAATATCCTTTGTCTTACAAGGTCATGAAATTCACGCCTGAAAGAAGCATCACGGGCCAGGATAGACACTTTATCAGGCACTGCACTCAAAGCATCCGAGACGAAAGCGATCACAAGAGAAAAGAGAAGACTAAATATGATCTGCAGACATAAAATATGATAATGTGACAAGACAGAAACAATGTTTAGAGGCACAAACCTCTAAAAAGATTTATCAAAATAAAATGAACATACAATAAATTTGTTCACGACTTACACACAGAGAGACTTCCAGTAAATTTCAAGGACAGCCCATAAACAAACAATAGATAAGAAAATAAGGGCATGCCTGATGTTTCAAGGTCGCATTGGTCTGACTAACTTCACCAGCACTATCTTTTACAATAGAGAAAATATCTTTTACATCCTTTGGACCTACAAAACATGACATATTATACAACTCTGATTAGCATTGGACACACAACTCACTTCCTAGCAATGTAGCTCCATAAAAGACAGAAATGTGATACTCCAAAGCTTTTAAATAAATGGTAGATCTCACTCAATTCTTGACCAAAATCTCATGGTAAATGAAATTGAGCATCCATGTCTGGAAAGATTTAACTACCATTTTAAAAACCTAGAATTTGAACAAAAATGTTCACCTCAATATTATAACAGAAAATGTGCAGATGTACAAAAATAAAAATAAATAATCCACACCAGATTGCCTATAACTTGATGTCATAAAGGGATCTTTTGCGAGGAAAAACTAATAATAGCATATTGTAAATAGTAAACATGCACAGTAACCACAAAATGTTTAGCTTACCTGTTCGCACTACTAGAATAGAGAGGACAAGGCAGTGTCCAAGTATAAGCCTTTCCCTATAAACCACAGCTTGCCTCTCAACAAGGGCACCTCTAGAATCAAGAACATACCGCTCACAGTTAGGCCCACCCAAACCAGCTGGTTCTTCTCGATTGAGTTCCTACAAAGAAACCAACAACTAGTCTTCACACAATAATACAGAAAAGGCCTAGCCAACAACACATTTAAGGCCAAATTTAGAACATACTTTCTTATTTCCAATTTCAGTAGAGCATGACTCCATTTAAAGATTGAATTACCAAACATAATGCTGTAGAATTCAAAGAACTATGAATTCTATAATCATGCACAAAATAACAGAAAAATTGTTTTGAAAGATAGTTCCAGCAATACTTGGAGGTGGTGTTGTGAAGAAATTCGTAGCTTTTCAGTTAATAGGCAATCACAGAGGCAAACAACCATACATTTTTTTGTCCAGACAGAGATAAAAATATGATTTAGTATACATCTAAGTTGGTAGGTAACTCAAACTCCCATTTTACACCTACCACAATTCTTTCGCCAAACAAAAACCTAAATACTATAAACAAATACGAAATTGTACCATTATTCTTGTTCCTGATAAAAATAAGCCAATTGAACTTGGCTTGACTTGGGTTTCTAGGTATATGAACATGGGAACTGAATAATCATTCTGAAAGCCTCAGGTTGATGCTAGAATGGGCAGTTTTTTACTTTTTATGAACACGTTATAAATTTCTATGTGCAGTAAATTTCCACTCAAAAGTAGGGCTGATTTTAGGACTGCTAAGATTAACCAGCCAGATTGCAGTCCAAAAGGCATTGAGAACTCNTTATTCTTGTTCCTGATAAAAATAAGCCAATTGAACTTGGCTTGACTTGGGTTTCTAGGTATATGAACATGGGTACTGAATAATCATTCTGAAAGCCTCAGGTTGATGCTAGAATGGGCAGTTTTTTACTTTTTATGAACACGTTATAAATTTCTAAGTGCAGTAAATTTCCACTCAAAAGTAGGGCTGATTTTAGGACTGCTAAGATTAACCAGCCAGATTGCAGTCCAAAAGGTATTGAGAACTCCTAGAAGAGGCATTTATGATATAATGCCTAAATCGTAGATACCAGCCTTTTAGAAGCAAATATTGATTAACATACATGATAGATGTCAAACTGAACTTTACACATGCAAACATATGATTAACTAGTAATACATTAGTAGATTTCATTCATCCATTTCTCAAACTTTCAACTCACAGAAGTCCATAGCTAAATAATGTGCAAAGAAGAAATCCATGGCAAGACTTAGAAAACAAACCCTATTCAAAACCATTGACAAGAAAGAAAACTGGTCTGCGCCTAGCACACATGTTCATGATCTTATGTTTCACTGAACACACCAAAAATTCTGAACTGATGGAACTTATATAGGTATAAAAAAAAAAAAAATAACCAAATAATACTAGCAGAGACAGGCTTAACATAATAATGACTTCATGTTTAAGTAGGCAACTAGGAATAATGTGAAATAAATCCTTATAAATGTCCTAACCTTTATTAGAGAAATTAACTGCTGTCTCGTCCCAGCACTTATAAGATCTTCCAGATATTTCTGAATGTCAGACACAAGATCAGCTTCAAGTCCCTGATCAAGCACAACAGCCTACAAAGAAGATTAAAACAGAAGAAATTCCCTTTAGAATAATAAAGGATCAACAACTAAACAGTGTATGATGGGTAAAAAGATAGAAGAGGAAGATACCCTTAAAAGTGTGTAGAGGGCTGTTATTATATCCCTTCTCTCTGTATACCAAAGCCCTGCCGAGAGGCGTAAAATTTCTAGTGGCTCCCGTCCCATTAAACCCCACTGGGAATTAAAAATAATTTGAAAAGAGAAAATGAGGTCTCATTGTCAACTTGTAATTATAGGTCAGTATAATTTACAAGAAGGAAAGACAGCAAAAATCTACCTCTTGATTAGCAGATAAAAGCAAACTGACACAATTTATTTCATTGAGATGAAGGTCATCACTCAACTTCAAAGCCTAGAGTCCAGGATAAAACAGCAATTGTAATTTTACAATCCAAAGCACATGAAATTTTATAACAGTTCTAATGTGGAACCAAATGAAATTGTGATTAGCAGTTCAGTGAAAACAGGTTAAAAGTTAAAAACATCCTTCAAAAGTAAGAGTGAACTTCGATCAGTTAACTAACATTACATATAAAAATATATTGCAATATCATATAAATCAGTATGAGAAATAAATCAATATTATTAGAATAAATATTTAGCCCCCCAACATATGCATAAATATATAAAGTTGTGACTAAATGCGTGGAGATATAGCACATATGAGATGATTAATGAAGAAAAATGTTGCCAAATATAAGCACTACAAATATGATAAAATGAGCTGGAACCAGAACCATATATTAAAAACTAAAGAAATAACCCTTGGTAAAAATTACTTGTATCATATAAATCAGTATGAGAAATAAATCACTATTATTTCAGAATATATATTTAGCCCCCCAACATATGCATAAATATATAAAGTTGTGACTAAATGCGTGGAGATATAGCACATATGAGCTGATTAATGAAGAAAAATGTTGCCAAATATAAGCACTACAAATATGATAAAATGAGCTGGAACCAGAACCATATATTAAAAACTAAAGAAATAACCCTTGGTAAAAATTACTTGTGAATGACATGGTGTCAGAGCTGAAATATAAAAGGAACAGCAAAATTTACTTGTAAGTGACATGGAGTCAGTGCTAAGATTAATATGCTTGGTCACAGGCATGGATCAGAGAGTTCAAGATTTTCAAGATAATACTTGACCGTGAATTTATCAACCAGATAATATTAGTCAAGAGGAAAGCAGAATCTTCAAGTGACATGTAGTCAGTACTAAAATATAATATGCTCGGTTGCCAAGCATGCATCAGAGAGTTCGAAATTTTCAAATAATTACATGTTCGTTAGCCAGAAAATATTAGTTAAGACGAAAGCAGAATGTTCAAGAACAGCATGCATCAGAGAGTTCAAAATTTTTTCAAGATAATTACTTCTTCATGAGTTAAGCACCCAGACAATATTAGTTAAGAGGAAAGCAGAATGTTCAAGAAACAACACTTTCCAATTTTTACCTTCGCTCAATTTTCTAAGCAACCTAACAGACAAACAGTCAACAAACTTACAATCTGCACATCCTGATCGTCAAGCGAAATTGAAGGTGAATCGGGAAGCCTAACTTCTCTTGACTGCACTTGCGCTCGATCAGAGGGTTTCGGAGGCTACAAAACCCCAAATAAAAATAAAAATTCAAAATAAATTTAAAAATAAAACTAGCAACGAGCCGACGAGATCATGAACATCCATCTATTCCTTTTACATCTTTTCCTGCGTTTTCTCGACCAAACCAAAAGGAATACACTAAAAAAGGGAGAGAGCGTACCGGGTAGGAGAGGAGGGACTGGAAAGCGGGGCGAGAGCTGCGAATGGCGTGCAAAAGCTCGACTCTTTGAACCGGAGTAGGAGGCGAAGGGCCGAGGAGAGCCGATTCAATGGTGGAGAGTAGCTGCTTCGGCGACACCATTGCTGAAAATGGCGAGAGAGAGAAACTGTGGAAAAGGGGTTTTGGTAAAACCCTGCAGAATGTTCAGCCCTAGTTCAGCAGCGCGCGGTGGTGTACTTTTAGACCGTTATGCTATTTACTTCTTCTTTTTCTTTTTGAAATGTTATGTTATTTACTTTTTATTTTTTTTTATTTTTTATTTTGGTAATAATGTTATGTTATTTACTTGAGCTTCAATTCAATAACCAGGGAAAGTTTGTACCCTTTGCTGAATGTTGTTATTTTGGCTTTTCTGTTCCAAAACAACTCTATTTTGATATCTTTTCTTTTTTTGCATGGATCATCAAAACGATGCCATTATCACTGTGTATTGGAAATTTTATAATCAAAATAATTAAGTAAAATTACTGGTCGCTGAAAAGAACATAAACTTAATAAAAAAACAAAATAGTGATTTGACATGCAACACTTTACCACAAAAAAAAAAAGATTTGACATGTAACAGATGTAAGATTGGCTTTCAGCACTTTTTTTTTTTTTTTTTTTTTTTTTTGGTAATAATGTTATGTTATTTACTTGAGCTTCAATTCAATAACCAGGGAAAGTTTGTACCCTTTGCTGAATGTTGTTATTTTGGCTTTTCTGTTCCAAAACAACTCTATTTTGATATCTTTTCTTTTTTTGCATGGATCATCAAAACGATGCCATTATCACTGTGTATTGGAAATTTTATAATCAAAATAATTAAGTAAAATTACTGGTCGCTGAAAAGAACATAAACTTAATAAAAAAACAAAATAGTGATTTGACATGCAACACTTTACCACAAAAAAAAAAAGATTTGACATGTAACAGATGTAAGATTGGCTTTCAGCACTTTTTTTTTTTTTTTGATAATTTTGGTTTTCAGCGCTTTATTTGTACTTGTGTATGACTTCTTTATTTATATTTGTTACTTGACTCTAAAACAATGTTGTTTTGTTTATTTTTACCAAAAAAAAAATGTTGTTTTGTTTATATCTATCTATGCTATTTATAAATTTTTCTATTCATGAAAACAACACCGTTTTAATAATTAAATTTATTCTTTGTTTACTGATTTTGGCTCTATTCATTTTAAACTTTTTAAATTCTATAAAAATCATGGACTTTCAATCTATAATTTAAAATATTTTAAAAAAAACAACAAAAATTATGGGATTTAATCAAGATTTTTAAAAATTCTAAAAAAATATATAAAAGTTATGACATACACAATTAAAAAAAATTATAAACTATAATTAGATTTTTTAAAATTATAGATTTTTATTGATTATTCAGTAAAACATGAAAAATTTCAAAAAAAAAATTCATCCACCTCTCAAATTTTTTTTGAAAAGTTTAGAACAGTGACCATTTTTGAACTCCTCCCCTTTTTCAGGAATAAAATTAAAACTTAATATAAACATAAAATGCCACATAATATATAAAAATTGTGTGCTATACTTTATTTAAAAGAAATTTAGTTACAGATTGAAGACCTAGCATAAAAAATATTATTTTATAGCTTATTCTTTTTTTAAAATTATAGCTTTTAAGTCTTTATTTTATAGCTTTTAATTTCAAACAACTTAAATCTATTAAATTCTATAAAAAAAATATTATCAAAAAATATGAAAAGAAAGCTTATAAAGTATAAACCAAAAGCCCCAATCCACTTTTTAAGAGTATTAATTTTTTTATTTTAAAGAGTAATATTCAATTCGACAAGTTCAATGGATTTTTCAAATGATTAAATTAAAATGCAATGTGATTTGGCTCTCCAAATACAGATAGTCAAATTCACTTTTTATATAAAAATTTTAATACACATGTTTATTGTAACTACAATTTCCAATGCACGTATTTAATAATTTTATTTATTTTTATTTAACAAAACATTTTAATTTATTAGATTTTCTATAATATTTAAAAGAGAAAAAAGTAAATTATTTTTTATTAAAAAATAAAAAGTAGTATAAAACGTTTGGTTGAAGTTATACTTTTTAGTGATTTTAAAAAAATTTATTCTTTAAAATAAAGAGTAGTATAAAAAATTTTAAAAATTATATCTTTAAAATAAAGACCAGAAGATACATTACCAAATCCAAAATTATGTCAGCAGTGGTACTGCAATCAAATATTAGATATGGTCAAACACTATCACATCAAAATATCATAATTGTTTGAATTATCTCAATTAAAGAAATTCAATTTTTTCTTAAATTAGTTTTCTAATTTAATACAGGTAAATTGTTGCAATCATTTTGCCCGTTTGTCCCATTTATTTTTTTTTATTTCCCAAGGGATATTAACATTTATAGTATCTGAACATATTATAAACTGATACTTAATTTTTTTTTTTTACATTTTAGTATTTAAATTTGCAAAAATGTTACATCGTTAGTACCTATATTCATTTTCATCTAAAATTTTATGTTAAATGTATGTGCGTTGCATGGAATAAACAATAATGAAGATAAATTTGGTCTTTTCATTTGCCTTTCTCCCTTCTTTATATTTTTTTCTCTACCATTTCTCTCTCTGCAAGCCCTCTCTCTTATTTTTCTGTTTAAACTCAAATAAGCACCATATAAAATGTAGATTTCATATTGAATAAAAAAAAATTCATTGAAACTCATAAAATAGAACTCAAACAATGATAAGAAAAACAAAAATAGAAAACAAAGTAATCCGAATAAAAAAAGGGGGATAAAAAAAGGAAAACAATTTGATTTTATTTTTTAGAGTAAATTTGGGTTTTTTAATGTTATAATTTATTGTATGATTCAAAATATTAGAATATTGTATGATTAAATTGAAAAAATAATTATAATTTTCACAAAAAATTTCAAAACCAGTGCGAATTGAAGTAAGTTAGGTTTCAATTTATGGTAGTTTTTACAAAAAATTGATCATTGGGCTTCATCAAAAATGAAAAGACGAAACCAATGGGACAATTTTTGCCAAAAATGGTGCTCGGAATCATAAGATTCTAACAAATAAAACAATCGGGTCGCATGATCCAATTGAGTCAAACAAGTCAACCCACAACCCATCTCAAGGTTGAAGATGACCCAAAACGCACCGTTTTTGTGATATTAAAACGACATCGTTTTGCTTCTTTATTATTATATCAAACTAATATTAATAAAACGACGTCATTTTGATCACCGTTTTGGATCGTTTCCAACTTTGAAATGGATTGTAGGTTTATCCGTTTGACTAAACCGATTCATGCAACCCTGTTATTTTGTCCATAGGAATCCTTTAATTTCGACCATCATTTTCGGCAAAATTTATCCCGTTAACTTCATCTATTCATTCCCTATAAAATCCAATAAAACAAATAAAACTTTGTACAAAAAATACAAAATGAAAAACCGCTATTGATAGCAATGTGCTTTATATATACTAATGATATATATATTTAAGACACAAAATTATAAATCAAATTGATAGTAAAAGCACAACGAAGATAAATTATTTCTCTAATACTTTCTTAAGACGCATTTTTTTGTACTTCTCCCAAATTATTAAATCCCTCCTATTGCTCTTGAACTGTTAGCTCTGGTCACTTTAGTTAAATAATACAATTTTTTATTAATAAATTTGATAAAAACTAATCATGTAATTCCGTTCAAAAGTAAAATAAAATAATTTTTAAATACTATTATATGTTTAATTTTATCATCAAATTTATTTACCGGACACGATAATAATAGTTAAAGAGTCAATGTGAGAGATTTTATAGTATATGGGGCAACGTACAAAAAAATGTATAATTGAAGAGGATATGTAGTTATTTATTCCTTATGTTATATACTTATTTCTTTTTCTTTCATCCTAATTCCATATTTTATCGGTAAATATCGGTCAAAAAACAAAAATTCAGAAAAGTAACGGTCAAAGTGTTTTTCAGGCCAAGCCAAAATGGACGGGGCAAAAGCCAAGATGGTGTTTGGTGTGCTTCCAAATCTATACGAAAATAACAACAAAAATATGAAACTTCACCATACTCACAAATGTGAGCCGTCCTAATCAATACACACACACACACACGTATTTATACAATAAAAATATTCTTATTTTATTTTATAATTAAAAATAAGTTATAAATAACAAAAAATTAAAATTTATTACTATTTACTTTCTTTGTAACTAAAAATAAATATGAGTGACAAAAATTTAAAATGTGTTACTAATAACATATAATTACTGACAGTTTTACTTTAATAAAATAAAAATACTTTTATATTAGAATTTCTATATTTATGTATATATATTTCTTTATAAAGCTACTAAAAAAATAATGAGAAATTTTCTCCAAGAAAATTATATATTTTTCCAAGAAAGTTTCATTCATTCTTCGTCATCTACTTTTCGGACACATGTAGCCAACTCCTATTGGTCCCGCACTTTCGTCCCTAAGCTCATCTAGTCATCCTCATCGCACGCATTTCCTGTGATCTCTCACAATCTCTTGCGGGTCTGCTGTCTTTCCTTGCATTCGCACTAAAATATAAGGATAAATAAATTAGGATTAATATCATTGCAAGTTCCTAATCTATATTGCGATTTACACTTTTGTCCTATATTTTTTTTTTCACTTTGATCCTCAAACTCATATTTTCGTGTCACCATAAATTTTTTTTGAAATTTATGTCCATTTGAATAGTTAAAATGCACGTGAAGTCCATTTCAAAGGTAAACTTATAATTTTAAGATTTGTTTTATCATTATAGATCATTAAACTATATTGTGATTTATATTTTCGTCCTAAAACTTTTTTTTCACACTTTGATTTTCAAATAAATATTTTACTCAGAGAAACTTATACATGAGATTCCACTGACACCTCTCTCAATCTCACTCTCTCTCATCCATGCAAATTTATTCTCTATTTTTCTTTCTCTGGCTTCATTTGCTTATACAAGAAAAAAAATTGATCAAAAAGATTTTGATTTTGAAAAAAAAAATACATTAAATATTAAATATGTGTTGGAAGTGAAATTTGAATAATTAAATGGTAGAAAAAATGATGAGGAATGAAAAACATAATAAAAGTAAAAAGCCCATGGATGGTTAAATATTAAGCTTAGGTATTCGTTTTCAGGCGAAATGTCGCCAAATCGAAGCATGAGTGATGTCATAAACGTTAAGATGAAACAAATAGTACCAAAATCACCTAAAAATATGGTCTAGGTGAAATATCACTTCCAACACATATTCAATATTTGAAGATGATGACCCGTGAATCCATTCGAAGTTTGAAGATGATTGAAATGACTGCGTGCCATGGATTTCATCGAAACGACGTCGTTTTACTTTTAATGATTTTTAAAACTAAAATAACGTCGTTTTATGCAATTAATCATCCAAGTTCACTACCATTTAGTTATTTAATTTTAATTTTCAACACATTAAATATTTCACAATTTTTTTTCAAAATCAAAACCATTTCGATCATTTTTTTTCTTGTATATGCAAATAAAACAAGAGAAATAAAAGAAAATAATAAGCTTGTATGGAGGAGAGAGAGCGAGATTGAGTGAGGTGTCAGCGTAAACCTCATAGGTAAGCTCTTCTAAGTGAAATATTTGTTTGAAAATTAAAGTGTAAAAAAAAAAGTTTTAAGACGAAAGTGTAAATCGCGATATAGTTTAGGGACCTATAGTAATAAAAAAAACTCTTAAAATTACAATTTTGCCTTTAAAATGGATTCCATGTGCATTGCAGATGCATTTTAATGGTTCAAATAAACGGAAACTTCAAGGACTTACGGTGACATGAAAAGATGAGTTTGAGAATCAAAATAGGAAAAACAAAAGTTTTAGAACGAAAATGTTAATCGCAATATAGTTTAGGAACCTTCAGTGATATTAATCCAATAAATTATTCATTAATAGTCTCAAAAAAAAAAGAAAAGATAAAAGGCAGTGGAAAATTTTCACTACCCTACCGTTTCAGCCTTTCGCCAGTCACTCACACCTTTCTCTCTCTACACTCTCTCACTTTTTCTCTCTACATCTATAGGTGTATTGTATGTATGATTCTCTTTCTTCCTTTCTGTCTCTTCTCTCTCTATGTTGGATTGAGAAATGATGTTGGCCATTGATGAAGGGCATCGCTTCCAACGCAAGTAAGAAAAGCTTCATTAGAAAATTATTAATAAAAGAAAATTTTCAGCTCTAATTATAATATTTCGTTTTGCAAAAATATTTAAATTTAAATTTTGATCATTTTAACTAGTTGACCGAGAATGAGTTTCATTTTAACATCTTATGAAGTTTAAATTTTAGATTTGACTGTGGTACTATTACGTAGAGCTCATCGATACAAATTTATAGATTAGTAATATGCTTCAGAGCTAAAACTGTGAAATTATAGTTAAAATTGTGTGAGAGACTTGGTAATTTTAAAAAATCCTTAATTAAAAATGGAAAACTACTAAAATGCATCGTCTTCTACCTTCATCATTTTGCCCATCCTCTTTCTCTGCCCCTGACATGATGTAGAAACAAACAGTAATGAATAACAATAAACCCGTTAATCAACTCAGATAGTAGATCTGAGAGTTAATGGGAGACAAATTTGATTAAACAAGCTAAAACGTAGCTCAACGTTTTACAGTAATGGAGGAAAATTATAGACTGCCTCATGAGGAAGACGAGTTCGTCTATTTGTACCAACCAAACTAACAAAACGCTTTCGTATTAAGTAACGGCTAAGCCACATCGACAAAAGACGACAAAAATTGTTAACTAGGGTTAAAAGACCAAACAATCCTTTTAAAACACACGCAAACTAAATATTAACTAAAGGACAAAATAGTAATCTCAAAGTTAAATTTGAAAGTTAGTTTCCTTCTTCAATTCAATGTTATGTTTGCACAGCATCAATCCCTTCATCTCTAAAGGAGCTTGCCTCGAGTGATTCTTGAAGAACCGAAGCTTGATCCGAGGGAGTGTAAGGGCTGAGATCAGCGACGTTGAAAATAGGGGAGATTTTCAAGTCATCAGGCAAATCGAGGAGGTAGGCATTCAAGCCCTAAAGACTTCTGGATGTGAAAGGGACCAAGTTTCTTCAGGCGAAGTTTGTTGTAGGTGCCTGAAGGAAATCGTTCCTTCCGAAGATAAATCATCACTAGATCATCTACCTGGTATGTTTTCTCGCGTTTATGCCTATTTGCTGCATTTTTGTATGAGAGGTTTGAAGCCTCAATTGTTGCTTTGATTTGATTATGGAACTGAACATAGGAATCAACAAATGTGGAAGCACCTTTGTGATGTAAGCTAGGGATAGAAACCAAATCAACAGTGGAATTAGGACTTTTAGTATAAACAATGGTAAAAAGAGTCAAACCAGTGGTTCGGTTAATCATGTTGTTATAGGCAAATTCAGCCTGAGAAATGACTAAATCCCATTGCTTGGGTTTGTCACTAGCCAAGCACCTGAACATGTTTCCTTGTATACAGTTAACAACTTCAGTCTGGCCATCCGTTTGAGGGTGATAAGCATTGCTAAACTGAAGTTTGGTATCAAACTTTTTCCATAGGATTTTCCAAAAATGGTTAACAAAACGAACATCCCTATCAGATGTTATAAATTTAAGGATTCCATGAAGCTTAAATTTCTTTGAAGAATATAGTGGCTACATAGCTTGCATCATAGGCTTTCTTACAGGGCAAGAAGTGGGCCATTTTTGAAAATCTATCCATAATGACCAAAATTGAGTCAGTTTTCCTCTGTGTCATGGGCAGTCCAAGGATGAAATCCATAGATAGGTTGTCCCAAATTGTGTTGGGCACATGTAAAGGAGTATAGAGCCCTGTATTTTGGGTGTGGCCCTTAGCTCATTGACAAACTCCACATTGTTGAATGAAATGTATAATGCCAGTCTTCATCTTTGGCCAGTAGAATTTGTCGGCAATAGCACTAGTAGTCTTGTCCCTTCCCAAATGAACTGCAAAGCCTCCTGAAAAAAGGTCTTGTATGATGAACTCCCTGAGTGATGTTCGAGGTACACATAGTTGGTTTCCTTTGAAAAGAAAATCATCAATGATGTGGAAGTCATCAGCTTTGTTTTTAAGAAAACATTGGTCCCAAGTAGTAGAGAAATCATCATCAGTAGCATAGAGGTCTTTCAAATGGTCAAAGTCTGTCAGCTTGAATTGTAGGATTGATAATAGAGTGTGTTATCTACTTACGACATTAGCCACCTTTTAGATTGATCAGACTTGTGGTGGAAAGAATAGTAGAATTTCTGAAGGAATTTGACCCACCTAGCATACAAGTCATTCAGTTTCTTCTGTGAATTAAGATATTTAAGGGGATGATGATCACTATGTAGGATGAAATCCCTCTGAACTAGGTAGTGTTCCTAGTGATGGAAAGCTCAAATGACTGCATATAATTCATGCTCATATGTGGTCCATTTTTGCCTTGCTGAACACAATTTTTCACTGAAAAATTCAATAGGCTTGCCTTCTTGAATTAGAATTGCCCTAATTCCAACCTTAGAAGCATCGGTTTCAACCTCAAAAACTTTATCAAAATTAGGAAGAGCCAAAACTGATGCTTAAGTGAGTTTTTGTTTAAATGTAAAGAAGCTGTCATCTTGTGTAATACCCCAATTGAATTCTCCCTTCTTTAAACACTTAGTTAGGGGGGCTGCAATGGTACTGAAATCCTTTATTGACCTTCTGTAAAAGGTGGCTAGCCCATGAAAGCTCTTTATCTGTGACACATTTTGAGGTGTAGTCCAATCAACAATAGCTTGAATTTTTCTTAGATCAGTGTGAATACCCTCTTTGCTGACAATAAAACCTAGAAATAAAAGTCTTTCAGTGAAGAACTCACATTTGTGTAGACTCAGATAGAGTTTGTTATCCCTTAAGACTTGCAAAACATGTCTGAGTTGATTAAAATGGTCATGTTTAGCTTGACTGTAGATGAGTATGTCATCGAAGTACACAACCACAAAGTGGCCAATAAAAGGCTTTAGTACCTGGTTCATCAAACCTCATAAAGGTGCTGGGTGCATTACATAAGCCAAAGGGCATAACATGCCATTCATAAAGTCATTCCCTTGTCTTAAATGTAGTTTTCCATTCATCTCCAGGCCGGATTCGAATACGGTGATAGCCACTCTTAAAATCCAATTTGGAAAACACCTTAGATCCCTCTAGCTTGTCCAACATGTCTTCCAATTTAGGTATGGGAAATATGTACTTTATGGTCATTTTGTTGATAGCCCTACTATCAACATACATTCTCTAGGTTTCATCTTTTTTCGAAACCAATAGAGCAGGTACAACACATGGACTGAGGCTAAGCTTGACTAGTTGCTTGTCGAGTAAGTCATCCACAATACCTTGAAGAACTACATGTTCTTTGGGGCTCATTCTGTAATGTGGTAAATTAGGCAAGCGAGAACCAGGGATGAGATCAATGTTGTGTTGTATGTCTCTCATAGAAGGTAGTTCATTAGGCAATTCTAAAGGAGCTAAGTTACTGAATTCTTGTAGAAGTGGCTTGAACATGGCTGGAATCTTAGTTGCTGGACCTTTTGCATCTTTTAAGATGAGCCCTACTATGGAGTCAGTAGGCTGGAGGAGTTTATGGAACTAGGGTCCTTCAGTAAGGATGAGAAGTCCCTTTGTAGATTGTGAAGTGGGTGAAATAGTAGTGTTGGTACTGTTTGGAAGTAGAATGAGCTTTTTAGTATGCCAAATGAAGGAATAAGTATTAGCCTTGCCTTAATGGGTGACTTGCTTGTCAAACTGCCAAGGTCTGCCCAGCAGGAGGTGGCAGGCATCCATCTGGACAACATCATAAGTGATGGTGTCTACATAATTGCTTCCAATAGAGAAAGTCACTTGGCACTGCTCAGTGACTTTGGTGTCAATTTCTTTTTTGATCCAACCAATTTTATAAGGTGAGGGATGTTGAGTAGTTTGTAGCTGTGGAGCCCTAACCATAGCTTGTGACATTACATTTTCACTGTTGCCATTGTTGATGATGATATCACACACTTTTCCTTTAATTGTACATCGAGTTTTGAAAATTGACTGTCTTTGGTTAGGCAAAGGAATTTTGGATGTAAACATCAATTTTTGTAAAATGCACATAACATGTTCACCATTGTCAACCACTAATTCTTCAATGTCTTCTACAGGTTCTTCACTGGTTTCCTCCTCCTCATAGCTGAATTCATCAACATCCTCATGAAGATGAAGTACTCTTCGTTGAGGACATTCATTGAACTTGTGAACTTGTTGGTTACAACGAAAGCACTTGAGTGGAAAGGGTCGGGCATATTGGCATTGGTGAGGTTACAGTTTGGCTTAGTGGTGGTGATTGGCTGCTTGCTTTGAGCTCGAGATGTGTTTTCTGAATAGGTTTTAGGATGGGGTGGCATGTTAGTGATATGATTGGTCATTTGAGAGGGATTTTGGGTGGTATTGGAATTGAATTTGGAAGGTTGTCTGTGAGTTGGAAAGGATCTAAATAGTTGTTTCTCCACTCGATTAGCCATGTTGATAGCTGCATTCAAGTTCTAGATTGGACTTAACTCAATTTTTTCCTAAATCGGAATGGAGAGTCCATGAATGTATCTAGCAACCTGTTGTCTCTTTGTTTCCTGCAAGTTGTTCTTGGAGTTGAGCCTATAGAACTCATCTGTGTAAGCACTCACAGTTCTCCCTTTTCTGTTGACAACCATGATATTATTGATACAGGACTTGATCATAGTCATCAGGTAGGAACCTGGATTTAAGTAGCTATTTCTTTCGATGCCATGATCGAATTGTTTCTTTTCCTTCCCTTCGTCGGTTTAATTGCAGCTGATCCTACCAAGCCGAAGCCCCTCCACGTAGCTTGTAAGCTACTAGCTTAACTTGTTGAACCTCAGTAATATTCATGTAATCAAAGAAATTGTCCACACTATGTATCTAGTCAAGAAAATCCTCTATATAGAGGTGACCATCAAAGCTAGGAAGATCAATTTTAAGTTTAAAATCAGTAGAATCATGGTGGCAGTTGTACCTATATGGCTGTCCAAACTGTGGGAAGTTGGGACGATGACGGAGATCTTC
This sequence comes from Ochetophila trinervis, assembly GCA_003254975.1. Classification (NCBI taxonomy): domain Eukaryota; kingdom Viridiplantae; phylum Streptophyta; class Magnoliopsida; order Rosales; family Rhamnaceae; genus Ochetophila; species Ochetophila trinervis. The sequence goes on from QANX01000434.1 coordinate 74,870, forward strand.
AAATAAAGAGGCTTCAATCTCATCATCGGAGTTGATAATGTCAGGTCTTTGATGTCTATTTTGAAAATTTGAATTTCTGTGAAAGGGTGGAGATAAATATGCTGGATCTGGTGGTTCTGAGTGGGTCTGTAAGAATTGAGAAGTATGTTGTGGAGTACGAATGTTGGCTAGAAGTGGTTGAGCAAATTCTTGATCCTTGATGCCAGTTGCAAGGTGAGTTATCGGAGGTCCTTGAGTTGTGGTTAGTAGAGATTGACAAATCTCAAGTGTGAGGTTGTCAATTTTCTGCTCCACACCTCATATAGCTACGCAGAGATTCTTCATATTGGAATCTTCGTTGTGGGTGCGGCTGCTTCCTTCATCAAAGTTGGCCATAGCAGAAGCACGGTAATCTCCAAGCTCTGATACCAATTGATGTAGAAACAAACGGTAATGAATTACAATAAACCCGTTAATCAACTCAGATAGAAGATCTGAGAGTTAATGAAAGACAAATTTGATTAAACAAGTTAAAACGTAGCTCAATGTTTTATAGTAATGGAGGAAAATTACAAACTGCCTCACGAGGAAGACGAGTTGGTCTATTTGTACCAACCAAACTAACAAAATGCTGCCGTATTAAGTAACGGTAAACCACATCGACAAAAGATGACAAAAACGGTTAACTAAGGTTAAAAGACCAAACAGTCCTATTAAAACACACGCAAACTAAATATTAACTAAAGGACAAAATAGTAATCTCAAAGTTAAATTTAAATGTGCGACGGTCATTAAGCTCAGGCCTTTGAAAGTTGGTTTCCTTCTTCAATTCGATGTTTTGTTTGCACTGCATCACGACAACTCTCTCTCTTTTTGTTATTTTGCCGCCGGATTTCATGCCAGAATTAACCTATTTTCCGGCCAACCCACTCCGCAATAAACTTACCAACTTGAAGCCCATGATCTAAACTACTCTCCTATGCTGAGAAATCATCATGGAATAGCGAGAGCACGTCGGAATCACGTCAAGTCCGACGACCATGGGCAAACTCTGATCACCATTTTTCGGCGAGTTTTAATAGAAAATGGAGGTCCTTTCTGACTTATTTGGACCCCTTTATCACGATTCCAAGTTCCAAATTACCCAACACTTAACCGTTTCACGCTTACGAATGGCTTAAGTTAAATCATGACTTTCTCATGGCATTCCGGCCACTGCCGATTTCGATTGATTGTAGTAAGGGTGAACTTTGATCTTTCTTTATAAGTTTCATTTTAGTATATAATTTGACTAGTATTGTTGAGTATTTAAAATTTTTCTAATTTTGAGTAAGTTTTTTTTTTTTTTTTTATTATTCATTTTGATTGGAAAATACTAGAACTAAGTTTGGAAATTTTATTATCTTTGGGTACTTAATGGATATCTTGATTTCTTAAAATTTGGCTTATATTGAAATTTTAAACCTTGGGTTGGACACTATGAGGGCTGTTGCATGTTGTTATGTTTGGAAGTTGATTATTTAATTTTCTGCAGCCTTTTGATAACTTTATTAAGAGAGTGAGTTTTGAGCTTTTGATGTTGAGGAGAAATTTCGGTATAACAGGGCTTGTTGTCGTCGGTTGTAAGGACATTTCTAGAGCAAGTTTTATTATAAATTTTGTGCATTTATTTGGGTTAGCTACTGCTATTTCTATGAGCCAAAGTTCATTTTCTTGATTTGTTAGAAGTGATATTACTAATTATTTTGGTGAGAATTTTAGATTCTTACCTTGTAAATGGTTCTTAGTGAGTATTGAAAATTCAACGTTTGCTTCAAAGTTATATAAGAGTATTCAAGAGTCTAACTCAATTGCATAAAAATAAAAATGTTAATGTTGCGTATATGAAGTTGTGATTGTGGGAAAGTTTGTGGGAGAAGATATTGGTATTTTTTTTAATTGTGGGTTCTTAAAATTTATTTGCTAGTTGAAGTATAGAATTTTTGTTATATTATGGTAAATTAAGCAAATGAGAAATTACTTTGATATTAAACTAAAATGTATTCTAATAGAATTTATGAATTTATTATGAACAAAGTGGTATTGAATTTTCTTTTGACAATCGTAAGTGTTATGGAATATATTATATATTTGGTTTTTTTTTTACTTGGTGATTTTATATATGAAATTGATGTTAATGAATGATGGCTTGGTGATTTTATGGTCAATATAAGAAGTTTAGATTCATGATAAATGATTACTGTGAATATGAGAATTTAAATCTTATATTGAATTTTCATTGTAAAGGTGAGAACTTGAAATTGAAGATGATTATGGAATTTATTGTGAGAATTGAATTGAGCATGAACTTACCATTGCTGAGAGACATAAGACTTTGCCTATGTGCTTTTATATGAATTAATTTAATTACAAACTAGTTTTCGTAATTATATGGTTATACAAACTTGTTTTTTAAACGATGACATCAATAGTTTATACGCCTCCTCTTTAATGATAATGGTATGATAAGATTGATAATACGTCTATGCATTATGGTAAGCAGATAGTTCGTACTTTAGATTGAGTTCAGATACGAAAAATATTACTGAAACGTAATTATTATGTGGAAACGAAACAAGTAGATTATATTATGTTTAAAACTATATTTTTTTTTACAGGATTTGTATTTATATATATTTGAAAAATTCTAAAAATAGATGAAATACTGTTAAAATTTTAATAAAATTTTTGAAATTCAAAATTTTTTATGTGAGTTTCTTTATTTAATATTTTCAGTGGAGTCATGTGACTGCTTAACGTATTAATAGAAATATTAAAACTAATTAGGTTACAAAAGGTTTGGATCCTGTCACTAATATTTTTCTGTCTCGCTTTCTCTGACTGGTGATGATGATGATCTATTTGTTTACTATTTCAGTCGCACACTCTTCAGATCCGTTTCGCTCTGAGTTCGAAGAAGATCTCCGTATAAAACTCGCTTTTTATTTCTGTGTTAGTGGATTTGGTTTGCAATGCTCCTCTTATTCGTTACAGGTATTGTTCGAATCTTATCTTAAGTAGTTTCTGTTTGTTCTCGAGAAAACAGAGGGAAGAAACAAATTTCCGACCCTGGTTTGTTAGGTTTGCTTTGAAATTTTGGAAAGTCAAATTAGTAATTAGCTGTGTTAAGTTTTGTTGAGTAGCTTCTTTATTTCATTCTTTTTGTATCTTCATAGCAATTTGAAGAAAGGTTTTAAGAAGATGCTAACCAACTCAAATTTTGTTGGGTTTTTTTTTTTTGTTAAAAAAATTGTTATAGTTTTTGCGCATTTTCTTCATCGCCTTTCCTTTGTTTAGTTGCTGTAAAAATGAAGTAAAGGAAAGAATAAATTCGACATTCATGTTTCCGTTATTTCAGAATTTGGAGAATCGCATCATAAACTGCGGTGGGAGAGAAAAAGAAGGGAAGCGAATAGAAACAAAGAGAGTGAGAGTGATTTTGTGGTGTGGTGCGGTGCGGCAGAGAAGAGAAAGAGATGGGGACGAGAGAGGTCTACGAAGAGAAGCTACGGAGAGGAAATCTTTACCACGAGCCCACCATCAAGCCGGGACTCGGTTCCCCTCGCTGCCCTCGCCGTCTTTCTTTGATTGACTCTGTCTCTGTACCATCACTCCCTTTTATGCAATTCCCCCTCTTTCTGTATTATTTTAACGCATATAACCTGTTCGATGAATTTCCTCTTTGATTCATGAATTCAGTTGAATTAGGTTTGTTGGTGATCTTCCAGGACAAGGGAGAGTGGACTATAACTTCTGTTTTACATGACGCCACCTCCGTTGTGAGTTTATTCTTCTTCTTTTTTCTTCTTTTTTTTTGGTTTTATCTTCTGTTTGCTTTCTTGTTGGATTATAATCAATGGTTTGTGCTTGCCTGGAGATTTTTAATTCTTAAATGTCCCAAGTTATAGTGCATTAAATTGTTAGCCGCAAAATTGAGCTAAATTCGTTTCTTTATTTGGCAATGAGTTTTCTTCTCAATGATTGATTGTAATTTGGAACAACTCTTGGGTCAGCTCCTGTTGATGATTGGATATATTAGACTGAGTGTTTGTGGGAATGTTTTCGTTTGGAATGTTAGAGATGTTCTTACTTTATTTGGATTCTGGACTTTGACATCATACATATGCTTCATGATTGTTGGTTTTTGGTAATTGCATTCTTTTTCTTTCCCTTTTTGTGGGTATATGAGGTACTTAGCTTTGGTCCTCTACGAATGTAGACAGTATTATTCCTATGACCTTACACAGCCTGCGCTTTTTGACAGAATTGGTTTCTTGATGGTCATCTGATATAAACAGTCTATTGTAGCAAGTTTAATATTTTATGGATGAAGGTCATGTTGTAGTTTGTGGACAAAAACCACATTTGAGTCTATTGTCTGCAAGTTGTGATGGTTGAGGTATAAATGATTATAGATCCTTGTTATATAACTTATATAATTATATTTATCTAGGTTTAACACTTTCTGGTATTTTTATTGGAATAGGCTGGTTCAGGAATTATGTTATAGTGCATTAAATTGTTAGCCGCAAAATTGAGCTAATTCCTTTCTTCATTTGGCAATGAGTTTTCTTCTCAATGATTGATGGTAATTTGGAACAACTCTTGGGTCAGCTCATGTTGATGATTGGATATTTTAGACTGAGCATTTGTGGGAATGTTTTCGTTTGGAATGTTAAGTTCGCAGTAATCGGGATGTTCTTACTTTATTTGGATTCTGGACTTTGACATCATACATATGCTTCATGATTGTTGGTTTTTGGTAATTGCAATTTTATTTATTTATTTATTTATTTTTTGTGTGGGTATATTAGGTACTTAGCTTTGGTCCTCTGCGGATGTAGACAGCATTATTCCTATGACCTTACACAGCCTGCCCTTTTCGACAGAATTGGTTTCTTGATGGTCATCTGATCTAAACAGTCTATTGTAGCAAGCTTGATATTTTATGGATGAAGGTCATGTTCTAGTTTGTGAACAAAAACCACATTTGAGTCTATTGTCTGCAAGTTGTGATGGTTGAGGTATAAATGATTAAAGATCCTTGATATATTTATCTAGGTTTAACACTTTCTGGTATTTTTATTGGAATAGGCTGGTTCAGGAATTATTATATAGTGCATTAAGTTGTTAGCTGCAAAATTGAGCTAATTCCTTTCTTCATTTGGCAATGAGTTTTTTTCTCAATGATTCATTGTAATTTGGAACAGCTCTTGGGTCAGCTCCTATTGATGATTGGGTATTTTAGACCGAGTGTTTGTGGGAATGTTTTCATTTGAAATGTTAGGTTCTCAGTAATCGGAATGATCTTACTTTATTTGGATTCTGGACTTTGACATCATACATATGCTTCATGATTGTTGGTTTTTGGTAATTGCATTTTTTTCTTTTTCTTTTTGTGGGTATATTAGGTACTTAGCTTTGGTCCTCTATGGATGTAGACAGCATTATTCCTATGACCTTACCCAGCCTGCCCTTTTCGACATAATTGGTTTCTTGATGGTCATCTGATCTAAACAGTCTATTGTAGCAAGCTTGATATTTTATGGATGAAGGTCATGTTCTAGTTTGTGGGCAAAAACCACATTTGAGTCTATTGTCTGCAAGTTGTGATGGTTGAGGTATAAATGATTAAAGATCCTTGTTATATTTATCTAGGTTCAACACTTTCTGGTATTTTTATTGGAATAGGCTGGTTCAGGAATTGGTGGACTGCTTAGTGCTATTTATGGTTTTAATACAGGTATACCGTATACGTTTGTTACTTTGCCTTAGAATCTGTATAGATACAAATACCAAATGCTAATTATTACTTTATTGCAGGGATTCCATACCTTCAGAATCGTGTGAAGGGACCAAAATGGGTTCCTTTCTTAGTTGGGGTAGATTTCAATTACTCCTCATTTTCTTTTCTAGTCTTTTAATACGCAATGCCATAATATTACAGACAGATTCTTAAGATGTGCTAGTTAACTTGATTTGCATGTGCATTTTATTGCCCTCATATTATTTCATTGCCTTATTGTTGATAGATTCCTCCACTGCTACTGTTTTTGGGTGCCAGTGCTGCATTTGGAGGTACAAATGCTCTCTCACTACCTATATGGCAAAAATGGTGTCTTTTAATCATATTACGTGGTGAATCATAAATTGCTACATTTGTTCTACTGTTCTATGCATTATCTCTTTGCTTTTTTGCAATTGCACATGCTAACATTTTAGTATGTATCACTGAGCTCGTTTTACCGCAAAAAATGGTTTAGAGTCCTGTTTCTCATCTATAACACTTATGGAAGAAGCCCAAGCTGAAGGCAGCTTGGTACTCTTAACCCGGATAGAGTAGGCTGTTGACTTTTAACTTTGCCGGGCTAGAGTGATTGACTTTAAGGAAGGAAGTTTGAACAGATTTTAGTTTAGGAGATTGAAATTGCGCAAGGCTTGTGTTTCAGCCAGCTGAATATTTTTTGTTGAATGTAAGTCACGTAACAGTGGCCATTTTTATGAACAAAAATATATGTACTTTAGTATGTTAGAAGTTGAGCATTATATATGGTCTGATGCCCTGTCAATCAACAAAAATTTTGGTTGGCAAAGGTGTAGATGCAGTGATTTTGTAGGTTGTATCTAGCATGTCCAATAAATTCTAAAATATTATACCTCTTTAAACATTGAAGTTGTAGATTACTGTCGTGGGTGCTATTTTGATGTTATTATAGCTCTTAATTATTGTTGTTTTATTAGCTTGAACTTTATTTAATTATTTTCAATTTGAGTTTAGATATATGACCAGTATTTTTTAAATTTACGGTTAGGATTAATTGTGACTAAGGTTTTCTGGTAAAAAATTGGAAGCTTTATTCTTGTTTTGACTGGTTCTGTGTTTTCATTCTATTACCCTTTCACTTCTGGTTTATTCTTTGAAATCCTTGGTTTAGCTTTGAAAGGGTTTATTATGTGGTTCTTGTAGGAACAACGTAATTGAAACAAATAACTCTCTAGGCAATTCAGTTGAAAGAGTCTGAAAGCGAAAGAGGGGCTAATTCATTAAACAAGCTACAACTGTAGCTTCTCGGATTACAGCAATGGCAAAAAAATATCAGATGTCCTCGCGAAGAAGACGAGCCTGGTATTAATACCAACCGAGAATGACGAAACGCTGCCGTATTGACTAATGGCTTTGACACGTAAGCAATAAAAGACAAAAGCAGTTAAAAAGATACAAAGACCAATCGGTCCTTTAAAACAAAATTAAAACGGCTACTAACTAAGGGCAAAACAGTAAAAGCCTAATTCAAATAAAAAGATGCAATGGTAACTAAATATGGCCTTCGTCTTCGATTCCTGTTTGCTCTCCTCCACCCCCAACTGGTTGCACTGCAGCACTTGTATAAACCAGTAACAAGGTGCGTTTGTAATGGCTTCTAATGCTTTGCAAGTAGGCATTTTACTAGTAATTTTGTTCTCTGGCCTCGGAATCGTACCTGAAGGAACAACCACCTAAATATAAAATTGAGAAGAATAAAAATTTTATTCTAGGGACCTCTAACCAATAAGGTGATGATACGTTCATGAGTACAATAGAGAAGGCTTAGTTTCTCTGCAGAATGTATCAGGTAGATTGGAAAGTGCAATGCTTCTTAATTCTTTGGTTTTGAGCAAGATGAAGTCATTATTGAGAGTTGGGGATTTTTGGAAGTTGGCATTCATTGTTATTTTTTATGTCTGTTACGAAGTTTTGTTGGTTTTTTATATGTAAAGCTTGAGTTGATTGAACAACTCTTGCATGAGCTTATCTGTTTTTTCAGTTAAAGATTTTGGATGCAAGTAATTCAACTAGCTGTTTTACCTGTAAAATTGTGGTTATGCACTTCCAAAATTTGCTCAACTCACTGTCACTTCCTATTATGCTGCCTCGAGTGCCTCTCACTATGGAATATCACTTCTCACTCGACGTATTGAAGAGGCCCACACTTCCAGCTCTGGGCAAGAAAGGCTTAGATGATTTCTTGCAGGTGCTCATATAATTAAATCTACTTTCTTTCTTCTTTTTTCAACCCAATTTTGTTAGTCTTATATTATTATTGTTATTATTAATGTTAGGCTGTGTGTGTGTGTGTTTGAAGATGCATTAAGTTACAGTTAGGATTGTTCTCCACCTTTTGCCTTCAATACACATTTTTTTTAACAACATTTTCTAAATGAATAAAGTTATTTCATCAACTTGATTTGAGTTTTAAGCTCTCTATTATGATTTTTGCCTAAAGATAATAAACAGGATAAAAAGAAAACAGCAACAAACACACAAATTATAGAGGTTCGGTGAAATGAATTTCACCTACATCCTCTTTGAGCTCCACCGAAGGAACTCTAGCCATTCTTATTAGAGAGATTCAAGATTACAAGTTACAAAACAGAGATAAAAAACATACACGAAGCAGCACACAGAAAACACTTTAGAACAAAGAGCTTGCACAGATTTTCTACAAGAAAATCCCCTAGAACTCTAGAACATCAAGAAGAACACAGCTGCTGCAACAGAAGAGAAGAAAACCTAGAATCCTCTAATTTGATCTCGATCCCCTTTCCTTCCAGCAACTGCAAATGTATATACCACAGAGCTCCTAAGTAAAACGGTGCGTATAACAGTAGCAAATAAGTAATACACACAAAACGCAGTCGTTTTGGTTAAAGCAGTAACTCTCTCTCACACACGACCTTTATATCAAATTCTAATAATCTCCACCTTGATATAAAAGACTTGAATGGCTAAAGTCACTTCAGCTTCTTAGCTCAGATCTTCTTAGATTATCCGGGATCAATCCTAAGCAGCGTCTTGCACACAGCGAACTTGCTCAAGGGAAGAACTTTAGTGCCCATGTCTGCTGGATTGTACTATGTGGGAATCTTCTCAATATGGATCAGCTTCAGCTCAATTACATCTCGCACAAAATGAAACTTTACATCAATATGTTTAGTCCTCTCATGAAAAACAAGATTTTTACATAAGAATATGGAACTTTGACTATCAGAAAAAACAGTAACATTATGATGCAAGAGTTTAAGTTCAGTCAACAGACCTTTTAACCATAGAAATTCTTTAACAGCTTCTGTTGTTACTATGTATTCAGCTTCAGTAGTTGAAAGTGCAACAATAGGCTGTAATTGAGACTTCCAACTTACACAGTTCCCACAAACAGTAAACATATAAGAGGTAGTAGACCTTCTCCTATCTCTATCACCAGCAAAATCTGAACCTACATAACCCCTTAGAGTTACCCCTTCAGAATTATGCTTAAACAGTAAGCCATGATCTAAAGTTCCTTTAAGATATCTAAGAAGCCACTTGAGAGCTTCCCAATGCTCTCTACCAGGATTGGCCATGAATCTACTTAACACACTAATTGCATGTGCTATATCGGGCCTAGTACAAATCATAGTATACATAATTGACCCAACAGCATTAGAGTAAGGAACTTTTTCCATTTCTTTCTTTTCTTTAACAGTAGAGGGGCAATTTTTAGAAGACAAATTAAAATGGTTTGCAAGAGGTACATTAGTAGGCTCGGCAGTAAGCATAGAAAACTTTTTCAGAACTTTATCATAGTAATTTTTTCTGATTAAGAAACAAAGTCCTTTTAACTCTATTTCTAACTATATCTATGCCAAGAATTCTTTTAGCAGGACCAAGGTCCTTCATGTCAAATTCAGATTTTAAGCTTCTTTTGATTTATGTATCTCTTCTATGTTTTGACCAGCAAGCAACATGTCATCAACATAAAGTAACAAATAAATAGTGCTACCTCTAGTATTACCTTTGTAATAGAGACACATATCATACTTGCTTATTTTAAAACCAATTTTAGATACAAAATTATCAAATCTCTTATACCACTGCCAAAGGGCTTGTTTTAAGCCATACAAAGATTTTTTCAGCAAACAAACAAGTTCAGGATTACCTTTGACAGCAAACCCCTCAGGTTGACTCATATAAATTTTCTCATCTAAGTTACCATGCAAGAAGGCTGTTTTGACATCAAGTTCTAATTCCCAATTGAAATGAGCAACTAAAGCTAGAATTACTCTAATAGTTGTGTATTTAACAACAGGGGAAAATATCTCATTATAATATATTCCATCCCTTTGAGTAAACCCTTTTGCTACAAGTCTAGTTTTGAATCTAACAGGATCAGTTTCAGTTAAGCTTTCTTTTACTTTAAATATCCAATTGCAATCAACTATTTTTTTATTATTACTCCTAGGAACTAGATGCCAAGTCTCATTCTTATGTAGAGAATTTATTTCATCTTTCATGGCATCAAACCAATTCTTAGCATGCATACTGTTAACAACTTCATTATAGTTTCTAGGTTCATTACTAGCAAGCTCTTGATAAGAAAATAAAGAGTAGGATATGAAGTCTGCATACCCAAACCTCATAGAGGGTTTTACCTGTCTTTTCTCTTTGTCCCTTGTCAGTTGGTAATCTTTGATGGTTTGATTTGGTTGCAGAGGTGTCTGTCTGTCATTTTGTACAGCTTCCTCTTCAATTTCAGTGTCATGAGCTGGTTCATCAGTCTGAATAGGAGTCTGAAATGCTGGTATGGGTAGATCCAGTTGTATATATTGATCTTCATCTATTGTTTGAAGCTCCACCTTAATGTTAGTGCTATCAGCTTTTAGCTGATCCTCAGTATCTGCACTGTTAGTCTTCAAACAAGGCATAATACATTCATTGAAGATTACATCTCTACTTATTAAAACCTTGAATCCATTAGATTCTTTAGACCACAACCTGTACCCTTTTACACCTTCAGGATAGCCTAGAAAAAACACACTTGACAGCTCTAGGTTCAAGTTTCCCATCCTTTTGATGGACATAAGCTAGACATCCAAAGGTTCTAAGATTAGACAAGTCTGGGTTAGTTCCTGTCCACATATACTCAGGAGTGTTGAATTCTATGGCTGTTGAGGGACTTTTATTAACAAGGTAAGTGGCTGTAACTACTGCTTCACCCCATAAAGTTTTAGGAAGACCAGAACTAGAAAGCATACACCTAACTTTGTCTAGCAGGGTCCTGTTCATCCTCTCAGCAACACCATTTTGCTGAGGGGTATTCCTGACTGATTTATGTCTCATAATGCCACGGTTAGAACAATAAGCATCAAATTCATTGTTACAAAATTCTAGACCATTATCAGTTCTAAACACTTTTGTTTCTAAAATTAGAACCACCATTCCTATTAAAACTTCTTCCCCTCACAGAGAGACTCTCACTAGAGACAGAGTTTTTCTTTTCAATTTTTAATTCAAGATCTTTAGACCTTAAAGAATTTACTACAATTTCAGTAGTTAAAGTTTCTCTGCCATACTTAATAACATTTTTAACTTCTTTATAAGGATCACTCAATGAGTTTAGCAGGATAACTGCATGGTGTTCATCAGTGAATTTTTCATTACTATTTGCTAAATCCAATCCTAACCTATTAAAATCATTCAGATTCTCCTCAAAATCTTTAGCAGAATCCATTTTAAAACCAAAGAATTTTTCTAGCAAATAGATTTTATTAGGCAGTGATTTAACAAGATACAACTGTTCTAATATAGCCCATATTCCAGAAGCAGAGTGAGAATCATTTACCTTTCTCAGAACGTGTTGTAAGCAATTTCGTCCATGTCCTTTTTCTGGTCATCAGTCATGCCCTCTGGATAGGTTTCATCCAGTGCTTTGGCTACCTTCTGCTGCACCAGAATAACCCTCATCTTCTGCCTCCATAGAAGGAAGTCACCTTTTCCGTTGAATACTTCTAGCTCAAATTTTGAGCCCATCGTACGAGAATAGATGGCAAAGAAAAACACTCAAAGAAATAGAGACCCAAAGAAGACAGCAAAGGAAACAAGAAAGAATCGAACCAAAACCTTGAGAAAAACACAAAATTTTCTCAAAGAAAGAAAGAAGACCTCTAAAACCGATCTTACACATAAGAACATACCGAATCCTATGATTCAATCTAAGAACAAAAAACACAAGACTTGTGAATCGAATCAAGATTCACAAAACTTTACCGTAAACTTGAAAGAAGAAGAAATGATCGAAGCTCTGATACCACTATTATGATTCTTGCCTAAAGATAATAAACAGGATAAAAAGAAAACAGCAACAAACACACAAATTATAGAGGTTCAGTGAAATGAATTTCACCTACATCCTCTTTGAGCTCCACCGAAGGAACTCTAGCCATTCTTATTAGAGAGATTCAAGATTACAAGTTACAAAACAGAGATAAAAAACATACACGAAGCAGCACATAGAAAACACTTTAGAACAAAGAGCTTGCACAGATTTTCTACAAGAAAATCCCCTAGAACTCTAGAACAGCAAGAAGAACACAGCTGCTGCAACAGAAGAGAAGAAAACCTAGAATCCTCTAATTTGATCTCGATCCCCTTTCCTTCCAGCAACTGCAAATGTATATACCACAGAGCTCCTAAGTAAAACGGTGCGTATAACAGTAGCAAATAAGTAATACACACAAAACGCAGTCGTTTTGGTTAAAGCAGTAACTCTCTCTCACACGTGACCTTTATATCAAATTCTAACACTCTCCTTCAACCATCTGATTTTTGGATGTTATTATATGAGATAGTTCATTAAGCGAAGATGATGACTACAAATCTAATAGTATGACATAGTATCTCACCAAGATATGATAATTTGTTCCTAATCAACAACTCCGATCAAATTTCGCATGACATCTAATTAGATGGTTTAACCACTACTGTTTAGTGGATGAGTTAATGCCCATGTTGACATCATGCTTTGCTTTGCATTACGAATTCAAGCTCTATATTACTTGCGGGTAGGACGGGATAGTTCAAAGTAGCTGAGGCAATGTATAGTTTAACCAATTGTACTTGTATGAATTGTCATATCTCGAACCAGTGAGCAGTGGAGTTGTTTGTTACCTCCAGTACGGTAGACAGACTTGTTTAACATAAAAAAAAAAAAAAATCGACGTGTATCTAAATACCATATTGGCTCAGTCCCAACTTTGATTAAGATTTTAGGGTAGGAATTAAACCAAAAGGGTTGTTCAATAGAGACTGTTCGACATTATGAAGAAAGATATAGCCTATAGGGTTTCTTTGGGTTAATTCCAATGCCATGGGAGACAAGTTTTATTGTTGATGAAGAAGTAGGTTTTCACCAAGATAACTTTGATTTGCTGCTCGATAGACTGATTAAGCTGCTGTTAGATTAGAATGCAGGATAATGAGAGAGAGAGAGAGAGAGAGAGAGAGAGAGAGAGAGAAGCCAGCCTACGGATCCGACCACATGGTCTCTAGTGTGTTTGTGCCAAAAGTTAGTGCTACCAGGTTACCAGCGGTCCACCACAAAGGCCAAATGATACATTAAGACTGAACTTAAAAGTGATTTTTTTTTTATAACTTGTCATGGGATGGGAGGGTGTAAAAATGCACCCCAAGAGGGGCGTAGGTTAGCAGGAGGATGCTACTGTATAAACTGTCAACCTCCTTTGGAGACTTTATAGAGGTGTGGGCTGATGTTTCTTAAATTCCACGGCTCTCTTTTTCTCAATTTTTTATTCTCTTACTCGGAGAAGCATATCTTATAGAACAAGGAGAAGGAGAAAATGGTCCCAATGACAGTGTGTGTACTCTTCATACTGTCTTTGTGATGCCTCACATGCCCTCCTCTTAGATTTTGCATTTACTTGTGGACCCCTCCTTCATAGGTGTGCTGACGTTAACTCTCTCTTTTCATTATATATTTAGGTATATATTATCGGATAATATTATACTGAAGATTCTTATCACAGCTTTTTGGATTTATTTGGTTTGTTTAATTAGATTAAATTTATCTATTAAAATTAAATATGAAATATAAATTTGTAAGTATTAAGTATAATATTATCATATAGATCAAACCCTTGCAAAACCAGGTCAATTGGACGTCGGATTTGTTCTTTCGTCAATTGTTTTCGGTTCGTAATTCGCTCTAAACTTCTTATTTCCTATAAATCAAAAAATTTCTCAATTAAATTTCTTCTGATAACTAATTATTAGAGAAATTAATTAGATGACAGTGACTTACCCATCTCACATTAGTAGTTTTAACTTAATTAAGAAGGCTTTTGATCGTCTTTGCAGCAAACGGGGAAGATAAATAATGTTAACATGATATAGATTTCCTATTAAATAATTATTAAAGGTATGCAAAGTTCTAGAAATGTTTTGAGTATATAAATAGTTAAATCTCTTATAATATATATATATATATATATATATATATATATAGTTAAATATAATGAGCAGGGGACACAAGTTCTCAAAATAGTATGCTGCCATTAATGTTTATCAAAAAAGAAAACTTCATGAATGCCTTATTCTTACTATTGCCATTTGCATGCTTGCCATCAGAAATAATGAACTAAAAACTTTTGCTAGGTTCCTATTTTCCCCATATCTAGTGGGCTTATATTTCCAATATTCAAATTCACTTTTCATTAATTTTTACATATATGTACACCTAAAAGGAAAGTTTAGATGCCCCTTCACAAGAAGATGATTTATTGATTGCCACAATTTAGTCTTGGCAAAATATGAGATAAGTATTTTTATTTTTGTGTTTCTTTTTGCAATAATATTACATGAAAGAAAAGGCCAAAAGAATGGTTGGAACTTGGAATACATGCACTATTAGGTAGGAACCTTTTATTTCTACGTATTGTAAATGTGGATTGTTCTTTTTGTTTCTTTTACTCTATGATATAATTTCTTTTTTCTTTCTTCTGATGTTCTGTAAATTACATACTATACGGAACATCGCCAAAAAAATAACGGAGGAAAATTAGGTTTTTAATGAAATAAAAGATTTTTGTAAAAATGTTGTCCAAAGATTTTGAGTATCTACGATGAGTACTATTTGAAAGAAATATAGCAAGTCTTTAAAATGCGTCCGAAAAAGTCTTTAAATGACAAAGGATGTGATACATCACGTTATAGAGTAAAAACTTTTAAATGCATAAGCAGTTACCATAATTTCCTGGACTTGGTTTTCAAACAAAAATTGTACCCAATTGATATATATATATATAATATTTAATATGTTGCCAACTGAAATCAGAATTATCCAACTCATATAATTAATGAGGTGACCAGTGGAATTTTAGGCACATAAAAATACATCGAATAACATTATTAGAGTATTTTTAATGGTGCTCTTTATTTTAAAGACCATCAGTTTCAAATAAAAAGTGAAAATTTTTATCATCTCTAATAGTACTATTTATAATCACTTTTCATTTTGTAGTTTTCCATAAACAATTATGATTATTTTTTTATATATCCTTTTCAAACTAAAGTAGTATTAGAAAAATTAAAATATGAAATTATAATTAATGTATATAATTATACATATGTTTAGAAAATTGTAAAGTAATAAATAAAGCTTTATATAGAGAGTTGATTCTCTACATTTGGAGAGCCAATCTCTAATTTTTTATTTTAACTTTTTTTTAATTTAAAAAGTCTATTGGAGCTCTAAAAAAGAGATATAACTTTTTAAAATAAAGAAGATTAAGCTTTTAAAGAGTCTATTGAAACTTAAAAAAAAAAATATAACTCTTCAAAATAAAAAAAAATTAAACTTTTAAAAAGTACGTTGAAAATGCTCTTAGTATTATAAATTGATATTTAGGCTTGCCCCAAAAGGGTAATCGGATTCCATAATGAGGTTTGTTTTCAAAAACATATTTGATAAATAAATAATCTCCTTTTTGTTGTTGAGTATCACAGACACACGTCCAAAATGGAAATCTTGATTGAAAGCAAATGATACGAATAATGCATATATATATAATTATAAATAAATCCTTATTGAAGTAATTGCGTAATTAAATGTATTGGTCATGATATTAACTATAATAATAGAAATATTCCTAAAATTATTTCAAATAACCTTGAAGAGATACAACAATTGGAAGATAACGAAAGAATGCTTCTAGTAGCAGTCTAAAACAATTTCAACAATTACATGTAAGTGGGTATGAAGGGCACTATAACTTCATCGATATTGATATGAAAGGCATACCGTTGGACCAATTTCACTTGGTGCAGTCTAAAATAATTAATTATGAAGAAAAAAGAAATAAATTAAGAACATCCTCTTCTTTTTATTCTATTTAGACCCCAATATTGCTGGTTGGTCCAGATGTATAATCTGAAATTCAAATTTACTCTATTGTTTTTATTTTGTAGAAAGAAGAAGAGAGGAATAATGCACAAATCCCAACATATTTGTTTATGTTATATAGTTATGAAAGTTTCTGTAGCTTTTAAAAAAGATTTGTGAGGGGATTTCCTACCATACAACCATGTAAAAATGATTGTACTATAATTATTATTCATAAATGAAGTAATGTTGTCTATAAATGAGGTAATATTATTCATAAATGAAGTAACATTATCCATAAAATGAAATAATACTACCAAAATTCATAATCAAGTAATATTGTCCATAAATAAAGTAACAAAATCCTTAATGAAGTAATATTAATATGTTACTCCATTTGTGGACAATATTACTTTATTTGTGGATAATGTTACTTCATTTATGGATAGTGGTTGTAGAAAAATGGTTTTATTATAGGTGGACCCGTTTGTGGGAGTTTTGTATATTATGGATCAATAACCATATTAAACTCTGACGAGTTTTGTGCTGTCACATTATTGTAGATAACAGATTGATTAAACACTAAAATAAAAGTAAGAGAAAGATCTATTAATTTCAGTACAAAACTATGACTGAAGTTTTGTTTATAGAGAGAGAAAGAGACTAAGTGCTTCCCTAGCTAGACACAGATCATATGTCAAAATCTGTAAAAAAAAATTCACTCTAGCTCATCTAAAAATTACATACCTACCTAATTACTTTTTTTTTCTCTCTATCTATTGCAGACATAAAAGCAAATGGTACAAAAGCCGTGGAAATAACTACCATGTTCATATGTTCCTTTCAAAAAGTCTCCTAGAGAGGGCAAAGGAAGACACATCCTTTTCTCAAGGGTTTGTTTTGCCATTTTAAAGCCATGAAAGCTTTGGTACTACTCCCTCTGAAATGATGAAAAATGTGTTCCTAAACATCCACAGAAAGAGATGAAGTGACCCATGAATTCCCCTACTACTCCTAGACCTTCATCGACTTGGTATTCACTTTTTCTACTTTCTTCTTTGAATTGACTCCATTTCAAATGTTTCTTCTTCTATTACTCCCTTCCATATTTTTCATGCTTCATTTTCTTATCAAGTAATCAATGTGACAATATTATATATGTAAAAAAATGTACATTTTTTATAATAATTTTTGGTATATATAATATTATATTAACAGAATTTATAGCACAAAAACATAAAAGTGGAAAAAAACCAGTGGTCTTGAGATTGCCACTTTTGTCTCATTAGTCATTAGGTGGTCTGATGATAAGATGAGGTAGGTTCCACCACAATCTTTCTAAGTAGATATGTAATGCACATCATAACTTAAAGTTTGATATATCACACACATTCATACAGATAAGCAGTCTTTTCTTTTTCAGTGTCAATTTTCTTTGTTTTTTTCACCAGTCTGTGAATTGCACTGAAAATAAGTGAGAATAAGATGGAGGAAGAGGAAGAGGAGGAGGAGGACATGCATTAATTAAAGTTTAGCAAAAAATAAGCGCTATGCTATATCTGCAAAAATGCCATGGAATTATCGTTTCTCTTTCTGCAAAATGGTATATAATTTTTTCTAAGCAGAAGAGACATATTCACAACCTTATCCCTATATCAGACGATGTTGTTTTTTTTTTTCCCTCTAATGACTCTTTTGCACTGAAGCAAGTCTCACCTCTCTCATCATTTCACCTGTCGTGCACATTGAATATGGACGTATCCACACGTGTGTATCGATAAAAGTTCATGCGAAACTCAACTGATAACATATAGTCCTCACACGTATATGAATATTGAATATTGAAAAAAAAGATGATAGAGATACGTATATGAATTGCTCTGAGCAAAATTTGCTTCGAGGATATCAAATTTTACGCTTGCTTCTAAAAATTGATATATTTAGTTTCGAAAATTAACAAAGAAAAGAGAAATGTTATTTTGGAAATGGTCTCTAGCTAGAATTAAGGAAAGAAAAGCGAGAGATTTAAAATAGATTTTTTTTTTTCTAATTAATTGCATTGGATTAGGCTGGACAATTTCAAATTTAGTCTAATTAATAAATCATAATCCAGTTGAATCCAATTCAGCAAGGGAATTAATTTAAGCACGAATATAATTAACTAATTAATTATATAAGCAAGAAAATAAACTATTATTTTTTGCCCTTCATTTTGCATAAACCAAAAGGAAAATAATTAAATTCCCAGGACGGAGAATGATAAAAGTTATAGATGAAGATCCAAACTCACATGGTCCTGAACGCTAGGCTTTGACGCTTTTATTTCTTCACCAGCAAAGAGTGGCAAAGGATGGACGGCGGAGGAACGGTCACGATTAAAAGGGGGGTTAGACTGGACGGCTGCAGCAGCAGTACTGGGGATTCGCCACAGAGCCAAAGGCGGTGGGTAAGAGCAAGAGGTATGAGTGTGGCTTCCATAAAACGTAGCATTATTAGCTGAAGTGCTGCTCCACGGTGGAGTCGATCCCAGCCGATAATTCACCAGCCCGTATACATGAGCGTCCGACAGGCTACCGTGCACCGTAGCCGACTGAAGGTGAGCGCGCTTCGCTTGCTGTCGCTCTCTCTTGTGCGCGTTCTGATGTCCTCCCAGCGCTTGCGATGTCGGGAAGTTCCGGCAGCAGTAATGGCATTCGAATCTTCGACTGTTGTTGCTGCTGTTCTCATTGTTGTCTTTGGCGTCGACGTCATTAGTGGTTTCCGCGGTGACTGTATTGACGTCGCCGCCGAATTCTTTGCCGAAGAGCCGAATGCCCTTCTCTTTAACTGGAGCAGGACGTATGAAAGGAAGCTGAGAGAAGGATTCAACGTTCATGAAATCGTGGGTCTCTCTCTCCGTACTGTCTATGAGAAAGAAAGAAAGAAAGAAAGAAATTGGTTTAGGCCCAAGTTAGCATGGAAGAGAGGAAAGTCGGTGGTGAGTTAAAAGTGCACCACCATCTCTGAAGGATGAGGATGAGGATGAGATGAAGAGGCCAGCAGAGCAGAGAAGAATGAAAGAAGAAGAGAATTAAGGGAAGGGTATTGTGGGGCCTATAAAAGCTGACCCATCTGAGAGTGAAGCCTGACAAGGCCACAAGTTTGAGACTGGCTTTTGCTTCTCAAAGTACTATACCTTAATTGCGCTTCCTTTCTCACTTATTTTTGTTTTCATTTCCCAACTTCTTACACACCCCCAGCTATTTTCATAATTCTCAATCAACACCATCTTTTATTTTATTATATGCCTTTTTTTAAATATAAAAATAGTTTTGGTCCTTGTTTTATAATATATATGTGTGTGTGTGTGTGTGTGGTGAATGATAATATTGGAGATGTAAAAATCAATGTGAATTTTCAATAATATAAAAACCTAATGGTATATAGATCGATACGTTTTTATGTATGACAATGATGATATCGATCTGTTTGTGCCATGCATCGGTATAATTAAGGACTAATCTTAATGTATTTTAGTTTCTAGATAGTAGTTATATGATAGTACGGACTAGGGAATTAAAGCTGTAGCCTAGCTTCATGACTCAGCTTTCATTTGATTCCCTATAAATTTCCTACTAATCTTTTTATTCGTAACTTTTTTTTCCCTTCATATTATTAAAATTTGATAAATGCTTTATAATGTGTTATCTAATGGGGGATTTCATTCACTACTACAGAAAATAGCTATTGACGACGGCCATACTTTTATATAGACGTCGGTTGAAAAAGAGAGCCGTCGTTGATAAAATAAGACGACGGTTAAAAAACATCAACGACGGTTTTAACTGTAACCGTCGTCTAAAGTTACATTAAAGACGACGGTTACTTCAACAACCGTCGTTGATAAAAGACTAAAATACACGTGGCAGCAACATTGTGGCCACGTGTATGTTGAAGAGTATAGACGACGGTTCCTAAAGGAACCGTCGTCTATTGTTAACTTATCGACGACGGTTCCTAAAGGAACCGTCGTCTATACTTACATAATAGACAACGGTTCAAGGATCCATCGTCAATACTTTGTGTATACCTGGGTAAAGACGACGGTTCTAAGCTAAAACCGTCGTCTTTTGGTTTTTTTCTTTTTTTTTTTGTTTTTTTTTGTTTTTTGGGGTAAAGACGACGGTTTTAGCTTAGAACCGTCGTCTTTACTTGGCCTGACTCTAGACCCGTCGTCTTTATCAAAACGGCGTCGTTTTGTAGCCGTGTTATTTGGGTAAAGACGACGGGCCTAGCTTTTGTCCGTCGTTTTTAACTCAGTGTTTTGTTCTTTACACGCTTCTTCCTCTCTTATTTTTCCTCACTTCTTTAGAAACCCTAAAACACCCGCCGCTGTTTGCTCATCTTCTCCACTATGGTCGCCGTTTGCTCATCTTCTCCATTGTGGTCGCCGTTCCTCCTCTTCTCCACTTGGTCGCCGTTCCTCATCTTCTCCACTGTGGTCGCCGTTCCTCATCTTCTCCATTGTAGTCGGATTACTTCTTCATTTCACATAATATTTGTGATTTTTAACCCAAAAATTTTAAGGTTAGTGCTTGATAATCTATTTAAATTGTTTTTAACAAATTGTGAATGCATTATTCCGTGAAAATGTTTGAATCCGTGCATTGAAATGTAATTTTGTATGATTAGATTGAGTATATAATCAAAAATTGTATATGAGAGTTTTGGTTTAATTAGTAATTTTGTATAAGAGTTTTGTAATTAGAATATATTTAATATTTAATATAATTTTGTATAAATGTATTTAAATGCTGCTGAAGAAAAAAAAAAAAACATAGATGACGGTTTTATGTAGAAACCGTCATCAATAATAAACACAAAGATGGCGGTTCATAGACGACGGTTTTTAACCGTCGTCGATGTTTTTTGAGTATTGACGACGCCTTATTAGACGACGGTTTCGTATCCGTCGTCTAAACACGTAAGACGACGGATTTTAACCGTCGTCTTTGACCCTATTTTGTAGTAGTGATTTTTGGAAAATAATTATCTAATTAGGAATTGAGAAGCTAGCTAGCTAATTATTAAAATTATTTCCTGTTAATGATAATACATGCCGTAATAAATAAATAAATGTCCAAATCAATAGTTAATTTTTTGTTTTTATTAATAATAAATTGACATGTAAAAAGAAGGAAAACAAATTAACTCTCTTTTAATCATATGGCACTCTGTAATAAATCGATATATATATATGAAAATACCATATTTAGTTTCTTAATTGAATGCTACATTTTCATATTAAAAATGTAGGATGTGTATATAATGTATCAAAACACGGCAGATAGTGATTTCAAATGCCAAAAGAAAATAATAAATATTTTTTTTTTTAAAAAAAAGTCATTGTTTTATATACATGTTGGTTGATACGTGGTGGACATGCATATAAACAATTTGGTTGTATCTATCATTTTAGATTTTAGCGGTATATATTATTTAATTAACTAGATAAGAATATTAAACCAAACTATTATTAGGAATTACAAAACCCCAAAACTGTCTGAAACGGTTCTTTCTTATTTTTTTATTAATAAAAAAGAAAAGGAAAGAAGTCCCTGAAACATGTAGATTACTTATCAGAAATGAGAAATAAATTTGATTGGTCTAACATTTTCATGTTAGCTTGCTAGTAATTGGAATATCTTCTTCCTCTTCCAATGGCGCAAATATAAAACGTTAATTAAGATCAGATTTATATATATATAACCCGTTAATTAAGTTCTTCATCATTAGGGTATTCTAGAAAGACAAAGAGAGATATGTATCAAATTTTATTTAAATGGTCTAGTTGATTGTGATTTTAAAATTCCTTTAAAAAATATGTTGGATTTTTGACTATAATGTCAGCACCATCGACCATCATCTCAATTTAAACGCGCAACTTTTAAGTTTAAAATAAAAATTACTATTCATGCATGCAAATTTCAATACTATTGATGCGTTAAATAATTTTATTCAAAAGAAAATAAGTACTTGAAAATTTTAAAATTTTTCATTCCTAAATCTCGAACACACTATTTTTTTGATGTAGATGCAAATAGCAAACCAACTAAGCCAACTTCACTAAATTTATTGATGCATTAAATAAAGTTTTTTTAATTCTTATGCAAAAATTTATTCTTAAAGTTTATTAAAAATTCTACGGTTTCTCTACAAAAACCTACACTTCTGAGACTAAAATTCAGCTAAAAATTTTAAAGTAATCATTTCTTCTACATTTTTCTATAAAAAAAAATTTAACATGTAAGATGTCACTTTTATATATTTTTAATTTTTTATTAAAATTATTGAATTTTGAACTAGGAAGATTTTTAATTTTAATATCAAATTAAATTATCATTCCAGATTATTATCTTTTTTTTATTTTACACAATGAAATGAAAATTATTGGACAAAAAAACAAAAAAAAGCTTAAATATCTGCTTGGTGGTGCACAAAGTTTCACCATGTGCGAGAACAGAGTATGTTTGGAAGTAAAGAAAACAGTAGAAGAAAACTCAAGAAAGAAAAGAGAGAAAACTTAAGAGAATAAACTTTTGTAAATTTCACTGAATCAGAATTCATGATTTGCTTCAGGTTACAAAGCTTTTATATACAAGAGAGAGAGACTGCAACAATAATTAAAACTGATCTCTAACAACCTTTCTAATAATCACGTGTTAACTAACAATCAATATTAACACGAGACTAATCTGCTTGCATGCATGCTTAACAGCTTTAACAGATTCATACTGACGTGGACTGCTCATTAACAAACTTGAGCTGAGCTGATCATAAGCTTGAGCTGAGCTGATCCATTGATATCTAACACACTAGACATGCCTGTTTTTTCTCAGAAAATCAGTCTCTTGTTCTCATTCTCTCTATCAGTCACCACCTGTATATATGTACTTAATTAGAAAAAAAAAATTGTTATTTTTTAATTTTTTTTTTTATCTATGGTTGGTAATTCTCTCTCTTTCTTGACCCTACTTGGTCGGGTAACTATCTATGTATCTCTCTCTAGGATCAGGGTACTAGTAGTTGGTTTTGGTTCTTTATAGCTTTGTTGGCTGTTTTTATATCTGTCGCAAGGATTCTGCAGAAGTGGTCCTTAGAAAATGTAACCATTTTTTTTCCATCAAAAGAAACAACCACTTAGATATCTCTCTCTCTCTCTCCATCTATAATTCATCATACGCATTATTAATTAGGAAATCCTATATATATATACACGTATATAAATGGAATGTCTATATATAAGTTTTTCTATAATTTCCTAGTTTTTTCCTTTAGGAAGCATTTTCCATTTTTTAATTTTCCTTTCCCCTTAATGATGTAGAGTTTACCTCTCTTCTTTGATAACAGTTCTAATCACTTTAATTATAAAAAAAAAAAAAAAAACAGTTCTNTTTTTTTTTATTTTTTTTTATTTTTATAATTAATCACTTTCAAAGATAAAAAGTACTATAGAATTATTTTTATATGTAGCATTGCGTATTCTATTCCACTTCTTAATTTTCTTCTTCTTTTTTCCTTTTTCAATTTTTATTTTGTATTTCTTTTTTTCATTGTTTTTCTTTAGAAGTTTTTTCATTCACTCTTTTCTATATTTGTTACACATGAATCTAGCTAATATCATTATCCACATATCTAACTCTAGTGGAATAACAATGAGTAATGCTAAGGTACTAAAATATATGTTAAGTGTCATGTGTCAATATTTTATTAATTAAGATATTAATATAATTTAGTTGTAATAATTGCGCCTTTGAAGGTGAAGGAGAGCTAAACAGCTTGATATAATTGTTAGAAACTGTATGGAATACCAGTTTGTTGAGTGAAAGATTAATGTAGTACTCATAAAATAAAAGGGAGAATAGAATAGACAAACATAAAACATGATGGAGATGCACACCGCAAAATAGGTACGTGTACACAGTGCTTCTAACTAATTAAGAACACTTCAAATTATAAGCTCAAGTATACTTCATTAATAATTATTTATAATTGATACTCTCAAATGAATTTCTTCTTACTTCTTAGCTTACATTAGACTTCATTCACATGCCTTTATATAGGCCTTTCAATAAACAAGAAAGACTCATTTAAAAGTACTTATTTATAATAGCAAACTTTATTATAAAACCCTAGAAGGTTACTTCACTTTTATTATTATAAGTTCAATTTTATCTAAAATTCGATTTACAAAAAAGATAAATGTAACCAAATATGAGCCAATGAAACATCAATACTAGACACTTTGTTAGAGTTACGTCAACAGTAAGCTTGCTTCATTAAGCTTGCCACATTGCCACGTAATCTTTTGTTTGTTAGACTTCCGTTAGACAAATTAGTTGCTGAGCTGTTAGTTAAACAGCTCACATGCACTTCGTGCTTTCACATTACCTTAGCTTATTCACTTGTATATATAGCTAAGTCTGAGAGCCTATTGTACAATTAACAATACAATACAATATACATTGATTCTTCGAGTCTCTCTCTCTCTCTCTCTCTATATATATATATATATCTTTCTTTCTCAATTTCTCTTTCTTCTTCCGCACGTTACTTCGTTCATATGGTATCAGAGAAGTAACATCTGTAGCTATGGAAATGTTGAACAAACTGATCTTCAAACTCAAGCTTTATAGAGTGTTGATCTCATGAAATCTCTATCAACAACAACTAATCTAGTAAGAAAGGCTTTGGTCACAATCTCACCCTTTCCAAGCTCAATTCAATCCCTAGATCCTGGAAATTACCTAATCTGGAAAACACAGATTCTAGCTTTGTTAATTGGTAATAAATTAGATAAGTTTGTATTAAATGAGCCTAAATTCATGGAAGCGATTCTTGGATTACAATGTGATGTGGATAGTGAAGTTCTTCAAAACTTCACAAGTGAGCAGCAGTTATGGATACTACATGATCAACTGCTCATTGGTTGGTTTGTCACAACAATTTCTCAATCAATTGCTAACCTAGTTATTGGACTAAAGTCTTCAAGGAAAGTCTGGAAAGTTCTTGAGTTGAACTTTGCCTCAAAATCCAGGATGAATCAGATTCAAATGAGAGCTCAACTGCAAAGCACAAAAAGAGGAACTTCAAGAATTGCTGATTATTTCTTGAAGATGAAAACTTTGGTAAATCACTTGATTGCATGAGGTGGATTTATCATTAAAGATGATCTAGTTTCATACATTCTTGGAGGACTTGGATCTGAATACGAAATGGTGGTTGTCAACCTGATCACAAGGCCAATTTTTCCAAGTCTTGAGGAGGTAAAGCAACATTTACTTTACTATGAAAGCAGACTTTAATCATTAAACACCACTGCTGTTGTTGATCTTAGTTCTCATTTCACTAATTCTGCAAATTTAGTGAGTTCCAAATCCAAATGTCAAATTTCTGACTTAGATGATCTATCTAGAAGAGACAATTATGAAAATCTAGAATCTGAAACTACTAGCTTAGGCTAAACAAGTGATAGTCCCAAAAGTGTCTATAATATAACTTTGCCAAATCAATATTTGGGGCAAAGAAATGAGTCAAGAGAGCCTGCAACAAAGCAGATTGATAAAGGTGGGGTTTTGACAAGACAAGGGGCAAGTTCATAGGGAAACATAACTTTGGTAGGCCACAATGCCAAATATGTAAGAAATTGGGTCACACAGCTGATGTGTGCTACTTTAGGTTTGGAAATCCAATCAATCATGTGTCACAGTATGGACTCACATCCTCTGCTATGCCTGTAAGTAATATGGTCCAATATTCTGGGTTTACTAGTAATCAGTCACCTCATGGGAACTACTTTGGACTTCCTGGTACTTAAGGAATGATCAATGGCTCAATGCCTGCTACCTCATTTGCTCATGGAAATATATGCAATTTTGCTCAGAATGCAGGGGGACCTTCTCAAGCTATGCTCACAACCTTTCCCAATTTTGGGAATGGCTTCTCAGCAAATGCTCACTCTCAATTTAGAGGTTTAGCTACTCAAAACTATCCTTTTGCTAACTTCATAGACAAGCAACTCAATCTTGTTGCATTAGCTACAAACTATATCACTCCTATACCTATTGGTGATTCAAGCTGGTACTTAGACAGTGGAGCTACAAACCATGTCATCTCAGATAATTCTCATATGCTCCAGCATGCTGATTATAATGATAAGAGTGAACTTTTGGTAGATAATGGGCTGGGTATTCAAATTACTGGTTTTGGAAATATAGTAATTAAAGGATTTTCTGATATTTCTATTGTACTTAAAGACATCTTAGTAGTTCCTACTATTGCAAAGAATATACTTAACATCTTAAAGCTTACAAAGGATAACAATGTGCTTGTTGAATTCCACACTGACTTGTGTATTGTCAAGCACAAATAGCTGGGAGTTCCAATTCTTAAAGGCTTACTTGTGGAAAGCCTTTACAAGATGAAAGTTCCAATACTCAACAGTCAAAGGCCTGTCTACTCCTTTACAGCATGCAATTTAGAATCATTGCAGTGTTTGTCAACCACTACAAATAAGGACACAGTAGTCTCTACAGCTCAACAATCTAATGTCATAATTGGTGAAACAAGTCAAGCTGATCAAACTGATGTTTTCAAATGTAATAAACCTGATTTTGTGGATAATCAGTCTAGTATTTCATACTCTCAAGCTCTATCTGTACACAAATTAGCTAACAGTGTGTCTCTTGATATTTTACACCAAAGACTAGGACACTGTGCATTACCTGTAAGGAAAAAAGTTTTGAATTTGTGTAATCTTTAATTGAGAAGTAAAGAAAATGAAATTGGTTCAGATTTGTCTTTCTGTGATGCATGCAAACAGGGAAAACAACATTGGAATCATTTTCCAAGGGATGAAACAAAAACAACTTCACCTCTAGAACTTGTGCACACTGACTTGTGGGGTCCTTCTCCCACAGTTTCTAAGGAAGGATATAGATATTATATCAACTTTGTTGATGACTTCACAAGACATACTTGGATTTATCCATTAATGGTTAAATCTGAAGCATTGCAAAGTTTTATCTTCTTTCATATCTTAGTTGAGAAGCAATTTGGAGTCAAGTTAAAGGCACTACAATCTGACTGGGGAGGAGAGTACATAACCTTTGTTCCTTACTTGAAACAGCATGGTATTGTGTTCAGACATTTCTGTCCATATACTCACACTCAGAATGGCAGGGCAGAAAGGAAACATCGAAGTATTGTTAAAACTAGATTAAGCTTGTTAGCACAAGCCAATATGACTCTAGAATTCTGATGGGAAGCATTTGCAACAGATACACATGTTATTAATAGATTGTCATCTGTAGTTCTTGACTTCCAAAGTCCATTTCAGAAGCTCTATAACAGAATCCTAGATTATGAAAGACTAAAGGTGTTTGGATGTGCTTGCTTTCCATATTTGAGACCTTTTCACACCACAAATGTTCAATTTCACATTGAAAAGTGCATCTTCATCGGATATGCAGAGGGATACAAGGGCTACAAATGTCTTCATAAATCAAGCAAGATCTATATCTCTAATAGTGTTGATTTCAATGAGCATGAATTTTCTCTTTCTGCTAGTATGCTTTTGGAAAAACAAGTCAAAAATGTGTTACTCTGTTAGTACTATGCCACTACCTGTAATTATAAGTAGAATATGTGGTACACAGAATTTTATTTTAGAAGTTAGTAGTTTAGATAATAGTCTCTCTACTAATATGGAACAACAAAATGAGGTTAGTACAACTTCTCATATTAGCAAAACTACTGGAATGTCAAATTTGCTAAATAATTAAGCTTCTGAGAGTTTAGCTACACCTACAAGTTCAATTGGTCATTCTAAAGTCGTTCAAGATAATTCTGGACAGTCATATGGTGAATCTCCAAATATCACTAGGGCAGTTGCTGATTTCAGTCTTACAAAATCTACTGAACAGGCAAATTTGTCAAATAATGAGAATCTTGTTGGTTTTCATGCACCTACAAATTCAGTAGACTATTCTAAAGTTGTTCAAAATGATTCTGGACAGTCAGATGGTGAATCTCCAAAAGTCACTAGGGGAGTTGGTGATTTAAGTCACAAATCTGCTGAAAACAGCTTATTCTGTCCTTCTCAGTTTCCCTTCAATGCTGAAAAGCCAATAACTATTTCTCCACTGACAAATGCAAAAGATAGTAATGTTCTAGCAATTCAATTGCATATTGACTTACCAATTGTGGAAAATTCACATCCTATGGTCACAAGGTCAAAGAGTGGTATTTTGAAACCAAAGGTTTTTCAGTATGAAGTCATCAAGATATCAACTGTTCAATCTCAGAATTCAAATCAGATTAGTAAGACTACAAAGGACTCAAAGCAATCTCAACAAAGTTTGCCTCCAAATCTAGGTATTGCCTTTGTCTCAGAACCAAAAACAGCAAAGCTTGCATTACAATATTTAGAGTGGAGACAAGTAATGGACAAAGAGTACAATGCTCTTGTAAATACCAATACTTAGTCTCTGGTTCCCTACTCTCTGGATATGAACATTGTAGGCAATAAATGGGTTTACAAAATCAAATACAAGGCAAGGTTGGTGGCAAAGGGTTTTAACCAATAACCAGGGTTTGATTACTTTGAAACCTTCAGTCCAGTGGTTAAGTCATCCACAATTCGAGTCATCCTTACAGTTGCAGTGACTTTTAACTAGCCAATTAGGCAGTTAGACTTCAATAATGCCTTCCTCAATGGCACTCTACAAGAGACTGTCTATATGGCACAGCCAGAGGGCTTCATAAGTAAAGAACATCCCGCTTATGTGTGTAAACTAAAAAAAGCAATCTATGGTTTGAAGTAAGCACCACAAGCTTGGTTTGACAAGCTCAAAGGCAGTTTACTTAGAAGAGGATTTGTTGGATCAATGTCAAAAACTCTTTGTTTGTGTATAACAAAGACAAGATTCATTGTTTTGTCTTGGTGTATGTAGATGACTTGATTGTCACTGGATCAAATTTGAAGTTTGTTGAGGAGTTAATAGTTGGTTTAAACAGTGAATTCTCTCTTAAAGATTTAGGAAATCTCAGTTATTTCTTAGGTCTTGAAGTTGACAGAACAAGTAGAGGTATCAACTTGACTCAAAAGAAGTACACAAATGATTTGTTGATCAAAACTCAGATGCATGAAGCTAAGTCCTATCCTACACCTATGATAACATGCAAGCAACTTTCAATACATGATGGAGATCCTCTTAGTCAACCGGATCAGTACAGGAGTGTCATAGGGGCCTTGTAGTATCTAACCATCACTAGGCCAGATATCACTTTTGCAGTAAACAAGCTATGTCAGGTTGTTTAGTCTCCAACAATAGCTCTCTGAGAGGTTTGTAAAAGACTACTTAGATATCTTAAAGGAACAGTTAAATATGGTGTGATGCTGAAGAAATTTGAGTCAGAAAGACTCCTAGTGCATGGTTTTGAAAATATCGATTGGGCTTGCAATCTTAATGATCATAGGTCATGCAGTGGGTATTGCATCTTTCTGGGACCAAATTTGGTGTCTTGGAGTAGCAAAAAGCAGTCAGTGGTTGCCATAAGTAGCACAAAAGCATAGTACAGGGCATTGGCAAATATGACTACAGAAATGAGTTGGTTATTGCAGCTGATAGTTGAACTTGGTCTGAAATTACCTCCTCCAATAATCTGGTCAAACAATTTAGGTGTTGTGGCTCTAGCTTATAATCCTGTGTTGCATGCTAGAACAAAACATGTGGAGATTGATATACACTATGTCAGAGACAAGGTTCTCACCAAAGCTATGGAAGTTAGGTATGTTCCTACAAAGGAGCAAGTGGCTGACATATTCACCAAGGCTTTGGGAACTACAAAGTTTGGTTATCTTCGATCGAAACTTGGAATAGGTTTAATATGATCAGATGTATCTTAGAATTTGTGGCAACTTAATTTGAGGGGGGATGTTAGAGTTATGTCAACAGTAAGCTTGCTTCATTAAGCTTGCCACATTGCCACGTAATCTTTTGTTTGTTAGACTTCTGTTAGACAAGTTAGTTGTTGAGCTGTTAGTTAAACAGCTCACATGCACTTCATGCTTTCACATTACCTTAGCTTATTCACTTGTATATATAGCTAAGTCTGAGAGCCTATTGTACAATTAACAATACAATACAAGATACATTGATTCTTCGAGTCTCTCTCTCTCCCTCTCTCTATATATCTTTCTTTCTCAATTTCTCTTTCTTCTTCTGCACATTACTTCGTTCATAC
Source organism: Ochetophila trinervis (assembly GCA_003254975.1). Lineage (NCBI taxonomy): Eukaryota > Viridiplantae > Streptophyta > Magnoliopsida > Rosales > Rhamnaceae > Ochetophila > Ochetophila trinervis. The sequence goes on from QANX01000434.1 coordinate 105,367, forward strand.
ACTTGATAGATTTGTTTGATACCTCTTGTATCATTTGTGATAAATTGTTTAATTAGTATTCATAGACTTGTTTTAGTGGTAAAACTACAAAGTGATTACTTCAAATTCTAGATTCAACCAGATTTTGATGAAATTTCTCTCATTTTTAATTAAAAATATATTATAATCTTTTTTTTTTTAAAAAAACTTTTTTATTTCTTTATAGTATTAAAAGAATATTCTATGAATTAGCAATATTGGCAACCTGCCACGGTAGTGTATATATATATATATATTACGCAATAACATACACATATTTATTTCAACTAATTAGTTATTTTGATTTCGTGCAAACAATTTTGAACTTGAATCTTTCTACCTCAATATATCAAAAAGGGAAAAAAAAAAAAATCGCTCATCATTCAAATTCTGAATTAGTGGCTAAAGAAACAATAATGTTGTCACTAGATCATTGTCCTTACAAATTATGTTGGAATCTACAATCTACAATTTTAAAAGGAAAAAAATGATAACATAGAAGTTATAATTTAATTAATATATTTATAGATATTTTAACTATGTGTAATATAAATATTTACCAAAAAAAATATATATATATATATATGTGTGTGCGCGCGCTATATGATCCAAATAAAGACGATGAAATGGCTTCAAATACGGAAACTAAATATGAACGAGGACAAATATAATATATATATATATATATGCACACAATAATTCTTGTACTTTTTTTACAACATTTATTTACTGTCCCATGGCCAATAATTAGAGGTATAATTAAATTATATGGATAGGAATTAAATTAAGTAAAAGCTCGCCAGTCAAATTCAGTTGGTTAACTACTCACATATATACCAAAGAGGTCGTAAGCATCAAAGTTTGTTGAGAAAAATGCACTTAGCTAGACACTTTGTTGAGAAAGATGTAATTAGCTAGACTCTTTTTTCTTTTTCTTTTTGATAAAAAAGATCTACATAGAAGTTAAATGTATAGTAATTATAGGAAAATATGTATGTTATGTATTTATTAAATTTAATGCGAAAGCAAACGAAATCCAATATATAATTTTGTTATATGCTAAAGGAAGGAAGACATATCTCTTTCGATTTGACCTATTGTTACCTTCTTTTCGCTTCTTCTTCAAAAAAATTAAAAAAAAAATTACCAGCCCCACTTTTCTTTTTCTTTTTAACCATCAGTATTCAGTCAGCCCAAAAGTTGCTCTTCCGTATGAGGTACTTTGTGTTTGTGTTTCTGAGAGAGAGAGAGAATTATTTACCATATGAGGTACATTGTGTTTGGGTTTTAGTTTTAGAGTTGTACAATGTACAGTATCTTGTATTCTATTTTATTTTTTTGCATGAATGTTATCTAAAATAGTAATTTAATGATAATTTTTGGAGTGTTTTTTCTGCCAAAACAACAAAAAAAGGAACAGTGCCTCATTCATGCATGCTTGCCTCGTTTTGCAATTATTCCCAAACCCAACCGCCTCTCACTTGTTTCATAATTCTACCTTTCTCTTTGCCATCCCAGGACAAGTCGCTATCTAGATCTCTTTCTTTCTCACTTACATAATTTCTTGGGTTTTGTCACTAAGATGATCTAAGAGAGAACTTTTTCTTATACCACCACTTGGGCTAGCTAGCTCGCTCATGACCTCTAACAAGGTAGTAAATGTAAAGGATACTTCATATTTCATACCATTTTTAATTATTATGTATAATGTAAATGGAAAAATTTATAGCCATATTTTTCCACATGACCCCTTATTTTGGACATTTCTATGTTTTTTTCCATCTTTTTTAGGAGGTTTTTATGGAAGTATATAGGTACTTCTATGATGATCATTGATTTAATTAAGTGCAACCCATCTCAAAGTGGACCCCCCTCTAGCCCAAAACATGGTGTTAAAATAAATCCTCACATATATATTGTAACAACAACGGTTCATTCACACAACAAGCTTCTTTGCCATTAAAGTCTTAGTCGCATAGGACTTTGAGAGGAGGGGGACCATATATATGGAGAGGTTAAATGCAACTGCACCACTAGCTAGCTTGTAAAAGTAGATTAATTAGTATCTGATGTGAAACCCACATTCCTTGCTCTTTCCTTTGCCTCTGTTACATCGTATGCGATGTTTCCTAACTCTCTTAAGAGGGCACACCTTTCTTTGATAACCCACCCACCCACCCCCTTTATTTTTGTTGTACAAAAAATTAAAAAACATGAAAAAAAAAATTAATATTCATTTATGACTTTTTTTTTTTAATTTTTTTAACTTTTGGTACAATTAAAAATGAAAAAATCAATTTTGAAAATAATTTGTTATGTACATGACATCTAAGTTAATAGAATTCATCAATTCTAACTAAATTGGACAAAATTGTAACTTTTTTCAAATTATAGGTATTAATTACACAAATTAATTGTAAAGACCTCTATGTGAACAAATTTAATTTTAGAAAGTATTAAAGTGCATTTAGACCTACTATATAATATCTTAGCTTATAAAGGATTAATTGCATTTTAGTACACTCGATTTTCAAATCTTTTATGATTTTGACTTTCAAAATTTAAAAATCTCAATTTAGCCTCTTTATTTTTAAATTTATTGCAGATTATTGATCAAATATCCAATTTTGTCAAACAAAATTATTAATAATTTTGCCTACATTGATGCTTTTTTCTTATTAAGCAATCCCCTGATATATTTCCTCACATATACTCTTCTACATATTTCTGGACATAATTATTACCAATTTGCTTTGTCAAGCAAAAAGTTAGATCAACCTGCAACAAAAAAAAAAAAAAAAAAAAAAGTTTGAATCACTTCTTTTATAAATTAAGAGCTCAAATTACAAAATACAAGTACCAAAATGTAATATATCTGCTTTTCAAATTTATTGCAGATTATTGATAAAATCTCCAATTTTGTCAAACAAAATTGTTAATAATTTCGCCTAGGTTGATGCTTTTTTCTCATTAAGCAACGCCCTGATCTCTTTCCTCACATACTCTCTTCTACATATTTCTGGACAGAATCGTTACCAATTTGTTTTGCGAAGCAAAAAATTAGATCAACTTGCAACAAAATGAAAAATAAAAATAAAAAATAAAAATGAACCGCTTCTTTTATAAATTGAGAGCTCAAATTACAAAATACAAGTACCAAAATGTAATACATCCGCTTTTTCACAAATTAAAAAGATCTAAACTGCAGCAAACTAAAAATTGAAATGTCTAAATTGTTGAGTTGCAAAATTAAAGGTCTAAATTGTAAAACTATAAAGTCTAGGTATAAATGTAATTTGTCGGTTAATTTAATGGAAGTAGAAATTAAAAATAAAACATAAAACAAACAAAAAAAAGAAAGGTGGAGAATGTATGGAGGAAGCCTTGGATAGAATAGACTAAACATTGAAGAGTATAGAATAGGGGGGTCATGAACAGAGAAGGCTCAAGACTTGTGTTTAATGCGTGTTTCCAATAACTTAGCGTTGCTGACTTGATACATCTTTTTATTAATGTCACGTAGGCCATACTTTGATAAGAAAAGGCCATCTTCAGCCTCTTTGTACAGCTACCTAAATCACCCCAAACCCCTTGCCTTTCACATTCTATTTCAAATAAATAAATTTCTTTTTTTTATTGCTTTTTCTCTTTCTATTTCCTTTTTACTTCAGTTGGCCGACAACATTGCTATGGCTAACCTGATATTCAAAATCTTGATCAACAGTTGATTTCAGTTATTAGAATCTTGCTAATAAATGAATTCTGTTTAAATCTGTGAATTCAAAAAAGATCGGTTTTTCTTTCTTCTTCTTCTTTTTTTTAAAAAATTGAGGAGGAGTATTTACATCACTAGGTTTTAAATTTAGGCTCTAAAAGTTTATATGAGTGGTATTTATCAACTGTGCTATTCCAATAGGACAAATTTTGTTTTATTAAAAAAAAAAATTTGAATTACATAAACTACAGTAGTTCTTGGTTTGTAAAAATCATTCCTCAAGCAATGGTTCTAGTTCAAATCCTCATATCAAAAAATATAAATTAGATAATAAATGTTAATTCTCGATAGCTTTAACCATCTTTTGGGTATTTACATATAGTTTTTTTTATAGGAGAACCACCAAATTTTGAACTCAAAACTTAATAGATTATTAATTCTAATACAAAATTGAATTACCACTCTTTTAAAATGTTAAACTAAAGAAATGTGAGTCATAGCTATATCTATATATTTGTTTGATACTAGCTGATTGCAAATATATGTAACACAAATTGTAAATTTCATATATATATATATATAGAAAATGATAGGATGTGATTTTTGTTATTCATTTATCATCATTAAAGGAAGGTGATTTTACTTTTGGTAAATCCAAAAAACATGTGAAGATGGCACAAGAGACTCCAAAATATACATGGTGTTATTGTATGAAAACAATAAAAGGGTCACCATCCCAAAAATAAATAAAATCGTAATTTTAAACTTCCAAAAAATAAATAGTGTTTGGAGGGATATTGGTTGTGCAACGGTGTCTTGTTAGTATAGGTCATTTTTCTAGCAGCTGTGGTTTATTATTGTCTCTGTTTATTGCTCATACAGAGGGAAAAGGTCACTATCTTCTTGTTCCTTATCTCTCTTTCCCATTAGGTGGCCTGAATGTGACTTTGCCTCTCACAAACTCCTGTTTTGGTCCTCTAATTTCTTTTTACATATATAGCCCATCTATTCTTTTTCCTGCTACATTTTGTTACCAATCTCTGTGGACCAAATCGATAGCTATGGAAAACACTAGTGGTCATTGCATTTTAACCAAACCCTTGTTTGGATGCCACTTTTTTATTTATTTTGTGTCGCTATTATATACATATATATATTTGATTAGTTAATTATAACGAGTTTTCTTTATTCTTTTTAATTTTCTGCATCATGTGCTTATCAAAGTTTCATTTCAGTATTCAAGATCCTGTCAGTTCGGTCAATTCAAACTAAGATCAGGTGCAGCTAAGCTTCATATTATAAATTTGGCACCGATGTGGAAAATTTGAAATTGATATGGATGGGTACTTCTGTTCCCGTTCACAGTTATAACCTGAATAGAGCTTTTGCATCTTTAGTATGACTTTTGGAAAGAAAAAAAAAATAGTTGAACCAAATGGGCACTTAATTAGCCTAACACTTATGTAGGAAGGTTCAAACTTATGAGAAGTTAGATATGCATTGTGAAAAAACACAAAACCAAATATATTTATAAATATATTGAAAAACTTTGTGGTACGGATATCCCATATATGTATTATATATTATATAAATATAATATATATATATATAAATAGATTCGATGTTCCAAAAAAAAAATTATCATGTTATAGACTCAACATTGCAGCAACAATTTGGTTCAATAAAACAGAGTTATACCGTTTGCAATTTAATATTAGATTCAGAGACAGTACTAGTTTCTATCAAAAAAATATATTATGTTATAGACTTATCATTGCAGCAACAATTTGGTTTAAGAAAACAGAATTCTACTGCTTGCAATTTAATATTAGATTCAGAGACAGTACTAGTTTCTATCAAGAAATGAAAAGAGATAATAGTGCTAGTTTTGCAAATGATTTTTTTTTTCTTTTTTATGAATTACGAAATGGTGGAAGAAAAATAAATTTTGAAGTAGAAATCAGTGAATGGGGAGGCCCGCACGAGCGAGTTCTGCAAAGTAAGCATTTTCAGCGCTCGGCCAGCCTATAACCCCTCCGAAAATTCATGCGCACTCTGCTCATTAATTTAAGGCATGTATTGAATGCGTAATACAAGTAGTAGGTATGATCTTAGTAATTCAATCAATTTGGGAAACTAAACAAATTCACTAATTCTTAATTAGCGTTTTTATGGAAAATCAATTCATGAAAAACAATTTAATATTAATACCCTCTAATTTTTTTCCCTTTTTTTGTACTTTAGAATTTAGATGACATTTGGTAACTTGGTTGATTTTTTTTATTTTTTATTTTTGCGTTTAAGTATTTTTTATGTAAACCCGTGTAATTTGCTTACCACAAATGCTTAATGTGGTAGTCAGAGTTTGTTAAAAGCTTAAAATAACTACAAAGTTAAAGGAGAAAAAAACATAAACACCAAATTGAATACATTTTCAAATTTGGATTTTTTTTTTGTTTTTATTTTTTTCTCTTTCACTCAAGTTTATAATTGCTTAACATGTCTAACAAACTATAATTATTCTAACTAACACTTGAACTAATTAAATTACACAAAATTAGATAGAAAAAACTAAAGCTAAGAACCAGCATGCACGCTACCAAACCACATCTTAGTTTCTAATTTTATTTTTTCCCTCTTTGTTGCATCACAACTCCAAAAGATTTATAAAAATTCAGCTACAGTCTCTAGCCTTTACTTTTAGTTGTTTGAAAAATGTATTCTCCCTATGTTGCACATAAATTAAAAGGGTTTCTGACTATCAACCAGACTATTATTAGTCGATCTAATAAGAATAAATTAAAATTGATCATTAGTATAATATTATCATGTTGATCTATAAGAAAATAATTGCATAGACTTTAATTGTTTTGCTTATGAAAGAAGTTCAAAAGGGTATACTGTCCAAAGAAATAATTAAGACTAAAAAGTGTAACAAGAGAAAAAGTTGAGGAACATTCCTGCAAAAGAACCAATACTAATCATATTAAAGACCTATCACATGTGTTTGAATGTCAAGACCTTCCGCAGAGAAAATTAAAAATTCATAAAAAAAAAAGTGTCCCCTGTTCATCAGTTGATAATGTTAGAACCCCTGAAGTTGACTCCAGAGGATTTGAAGAAGAACAAAATTTTACAAAAAAAAATAGGTATGATCTAGACATGCCTGTATGCCCTTTCAGCGCATGTGACTTCACATATATTGTAAGATTTTCAAAGCCAAAAATTTAATGTTTGGAAGAGATATTTTCTGCAGAAACAAACACAAGGCAGAAATGTGGATGCAAAGAAACCAAAACATATATGCAAGTGGTAATCAAAACCTCAGACCCCACCATATATATACAAGATACAAATATCTCTCTCTCTCTCTCTCAGTAACGGATAAAATTAAAGCAGCTTATAGCAGAATCAGACGCACATATAAATACATAAACAACATGCATGGAGCTAAGTCTATGAGGATGATGGATGGGTGGCTTTTTCTACTTGCAAGACCCTCAACTGTCATTATAAGGATAGCTCTTTGAACTCCTAAAATTTAAAGCTAGCTTGATGGGTATGATATCATTGTTGTCTGAAACTGAAGGTTTATTTTTGGACCACCTTGGGGCATCTTTTCAGATGTTGCATTAATTCTCTGTGGGGGCAACCTTTTTTTTTAATCTTTTTTTTCTTTTTTTGTATGTAATTGCAACATTTTTTTATGTATATATTTGAATGTATCATATATTTTAATTGGTCCCTCTAGCTTTCCTTTTCCTATTTAATTAATTCACCTATTTATAAATATATTTTGGCTATATATATGATAATAGCTTTGTCAATATCACTAATAATTAATTAATTGACCCTTTTAATTAATAATTGATTTTTGTTATATTAAGAGAAATATAGTTGTATTTAATAATTTTGCAAGTAGTAATTAGCTTTTAATTGCTTTTTTGAAAACAACCCAATGACACAGCCCATTGTTTCCAGATTAGAAAGTCAGTTCAAAACCTCCACCTCCGAACTAAATAATAATAATAATATTGGTTATCTATCAATTGCTCTATATATAACAATAAATTGAATTGTGACCCAAGTTGTCAATGTTCAATGTATAGGGAAAGCTTATAAATAAATTTTGTGACAAATGATAAAGAAATATGTATTAATTGTAAAAAAAAAAAAAAGATAATAATAAAATCAAAATTCATGTTTCATGTTTCATAAGGGGGGAATGAAAAAAACACACACACACAGAGAAAGTCGATCCGCGCAGGCTTCTAATCTAATCACTTTCCTTGAATAATTTTAAATTAATTTCTTCCAATAAATGGTTTTATTTATTTTCCTGTCGTTTCGGACAAATGGATGGATATATATGCAGTAGTCCCGCACGCATAATTTTGGACTCGATTTTGTGACCGTTGACAAGCTTGTACATTTGCGTCTAATTATAGTCACTTTTATCAATAATTATAGTCATTCTCTTCTGAATAAACTAATTAGACTAGAACTTTTTATTATTATTATTGATAAAATAGCTTCTCCAATTTGACATATATAAACATTTGTTCATTGAAAAACTTTAATTTCCTGAAGGTCCAAACTATGTATAAAATAAAGCAAAGTCTATGAGTTTTACTATATAAAGATTTAAGATCGTTCCTGTACCGACCACCACTGAACACCTACCATTTAAGTGGTGAAGAAGCTTATACATAATTTAAACTACTTGGAAATAATAATAAAATCTTTTTAGAAATAGAAAAAGAATGGAGAATATAAACAAATTGGTAATAAATTAAAAATAAAAATAAAAATAAAAATTTGAAAAGGTTGGGAATTGAAGAGAAGACTAAAGGGAAGAAGTGATTGATAGATACAAGGAAAGAGCGATGAAGATCCAGCCAATGCTAGACTTACCAAATTGTGGGGAGACAAGGTCACTTGAAAGTTTGGTCACTTTAATTTCTTCGAAAATTTTTAAGAGCCAATAAATTATGGAATTTATATTTTACCTGCGGGTTTGGTTGTCTTCATGACTCACAATAATGAGAGAGAGAGAGATAAGAGAGAGAGAGGCCATTCATATTTCTATGTTACTTGAGTTTGACATTAAAGTCATAGCTATAGTATCTGAATTTGGTAGTTGTAAGTTAACGACGTTCACATGAATAATGTTCCCCCCATTTACTTCAATGACTGGAAATTTGGTCCACATCTTTAAATTAAGATGTTGACGTAAGAGAAACATCTTGAATCATAATTCTTTCTCTTTTTTTCCTTTTTCTTTTTTTTTTTTTTTTTTTTTTGTTACTGTGAACTTGGTAAAGTATAATAATCAATATAGTCGAAATAGTTCAGGCTAAATGTGTTAATTAAATATAAGCATTTCCCCCTAAATTCATGTTAGAACTCTAAGTAGAGAAGATTAAAAAAATACCCTTTTTAGAGAAACAGCCATTTTTTTTTCTTGCAGCAAATTCCATAAACAAAATGGTTAATTACACTTTAATGTTCTGAACTATTACATCTTTTGTATTTTACCCTCAGATTCAAATAATGCTAAATTGCCCCATTAACTAGTCATGATATTTTGACAATTGAATTAGGCAGAATTATGCATTCATATCGGTTAAAAATGAATAAAATATAATAAAGAAGTTTTCAAATAGAGTTATATGAGCTGTAGATGATTAATTTTATCAAATTCACCTATTGAAAATGAATAATTGAGCCAATTAGCGATATTAAAAAATAAAAAAACAACAAGAAAAACATTCTGTAATTTAAAAAATAACAAAATGTGCAATAGTTTAAAAATCCTAAATGTATTTAAGCCTTAACAAAATGAAGATTTATTTCATATAGTCAACAGAAAAGTGTCCATTGGCCCAAAAATTCTCAATGGATTAGTAAGAATTTCAATCTTTAGCCTAGAAAATTAAAGTTTGATTTCTCATATTTTTTGGATTGGAGATGCAATTTCTCTTACTAAATTAAATGTAACGATGAAAAGTAAACATGGAAGATTAGTCGACGCAGTTGGATTTGCAATCCAACGCGAAGATATACCAATCTATATCTCTCTAACATTTTTATTTACTAAAATAAAAATAAAAAGTGCCCTCCGACAAGAGAATATTTTCTTGAATGATTAAAGATCATCCAAAATATGATGATCAATATAGTTTTTAAAATCCACGTAAAAAGAAAAAGAAAAAAGAAATACAGTTTTCTAAGCCATTTACCCCTATGAGAAGACGCTCTTTTTTCTTCAAATTTCGTATTTACCTTTTACTTTCCTTGGCAGTGTAACATGGGCAACTTGACATTTTCTAACATGTTTGCAGTTGTTCTACGTTACTTTGTAGATGTGTGTGTGTGTGTATGAGAGACAGAGAGAGAGAGAGAGGGTATAAAGTTCATGCATTTGGTAGGGCATAGTACTTTAGGGGTGTTTTGATAGATATAACCAAATGCCCTTTGGCACACCCTCAAAGGTGGTCCTAAAATAAGTATTAGTCTCCAATGTCTTGTGTTTTTATCTTCTTTTGCGCCACTTCATCCACACATAAACTTATTTGACTTTTCCTTCCAATGTTTAACTAGTGTAGGCCCATTGATAGCCACTTTGTGATGGAAAAAAGCTTTGATTCCCCAATGCATAAGAATCAAAGTTTTCAACCTAATCAAGTACAATACCAAACTTAACTAGCTATAGAAACCTAAATACACAATTTTCTACCCTGTTTTAGCACTTCTATGTTTGAGTGCATTTCTTAGATACGTATCCCTGTTTACTTCAAAAGGAGGCTATATATATAAATAAATAAAAATTCTTAGCGTCAGTTTCTTTGTCTACCTAAAAAATACTACAATCACAATTCACAAGTCAAGGGGAGGCCAATGGGGTCCTTGATAATGATGTACTTGGGTCGCCAATTTTTCATCAATTATTATAAGCTTTCTAGTTTATCCTAAGAACGTTTTTTTTTTTTTTCCTTTTTTCTTTTTTGATAACCCATTTGATTGAAAGTTTTAACTAATATAATACTTATGAACTAGGATTTCATTGTTTGTTCAATCCCCACATTCAAATATTGGGGTCCAACTAGAACTTTAGGTTTTTAGTTGGGAAATGATTTCCATTTTGAGACATATATCATAATTGGGGGACAAATTGTCCTTTACATTCACAGCTGGAATATTGGTTTTGATTATAAAGAATAATTAGAGCAAAGCAGAGCAACAGCAAGGGACAGCACAGCAATTATTGGTCGACTAATTAAGCAATGCTTTGGATGTTTTAACAAAAAAGGGTGAACAAATATATTATTAGATAAAGTTCGAATTTTTAAGACTTTGATACAATTGTGATAACGATGACATTAATAATGTATGATTGATCTGTATTTTAACAAATCTTTCTTATAAATAGAAGAAATAGGAAAAAAATATATATATTAAAAAAGGATGTCAAATGATACATTCTGTTAAGTAGTCAATTGGTTTTACCCAAAATAATTCAAGAGACAAAAACGTTGCAAATTTTACAGCTAAGCATATGAGGAAGAGACAGAGAGAAGGGTCAATTGCGACGGTTTGGACAAGAATTTCACTGCTTTCGATTTTTCGTCAGTAAAGAGTTAATTCTTTTTTTGGTGAATAGTAAATTGTTAAAAGTGGAGGATCCAGATATAAAAAATCTTAAAAGGTGTTGAAATTGAATACGATAGTACAAGCTTTTTGCAATGAAATAGAGTCGGCCCAGTTTTCAAGCCCATTTGAGAATGGGTTGACTCTACCTAACCCAATTTGTCATATAAAGAGCAACGAAAAACAAAAAATTCAAAAAGAATTGTGTTCTTGATCAGAGTAATCCTGCATACAAACACACATAAAAAAAAATTACAAAAAAACTCTTAATTTGGTAATAAATATTTTTTTAACATTCATTCCTTTATACTTACTGACGTTGTTAAATTATAATGAAACTTTTAAAAAGTTTGATGGTAGTAACTTTTTTTTAAGTAATATTTTACACATAATAAGTAACATTTATTTATAAAAATAATATTTTTGTAATGTTGTTATTTAATACATATTTAATTCATAACAAATAATATTATCCATGAATAATATTTAGCCTATAATATATAATAATATTTAATCCGTAGTGAATAATATTTTTTTTAAATGTCAATGAAACCTCCCAAATAAGAGAATTTCACTGCAGAAATTTTCCGACTAAAAAGGAAAATTAAGCAAATAACCCAAGCGCTGACTATGAAAAAATTGACTGAAATTGAACTTATTTAATAATAATACATAAGTCTCCCCAAATATTAATTTAATATTTAAAATTATATTAAAAAAGATTTTTAATTAACCAGGAATATTCTTAACGTGATATTCATTGAGTGGACAAAGCAGAGTTCACGATCCAAATAGAATCATTTTTCGATATAAGATGTAATATGTTATTTTATTTAGTAGAGGACAGGATATTACAAATGCAACTAAACTAAACGAAGTAAAAATAAATAAATAAATAACGAAAAACACTTTTTTTTCCCTTGTCTTTTAATTCTCTCTTCACCTCTTAGCATTGTAAATTTTGGATATCTAACCTGTACTTTGCCCGGGGAGTTAATTTGAAATTTTACCAGCATAGTGTCTCTTCGACACCCATGACTAGCTATTCCACGGCTAAAGGCCTTCTTATCAGAAAGTTGAGGCAGCAACAGACGAGTTCATCTCATTGAGCATGCGGTAATAGGTATTATGATCCGATGTGTTTCTGAAGCCAGGAATGAAATCTGAAAAGAATCTCAGAACTGCAGCTAGATGTTGCCAGTCGTTTGAGGCAAACGCCGCCTCAAGAAACAACGAAGGTCGTAGAGTAGTGACCTGTAGATTTTACTCAGTGTTAGGACTGTTGTTTTGTCAAGCCAAGTCGACAACCATAAACTCGTTGTCTGGCACTCCAACGAAACATAAATGAAAATCCTTTCCATTCAATAGATAATACAATCAGGAAAACTAATATAAAACTTGCCAACATAAACAAATAGACAGGGAGATGTGATTAATTAAATTTTGAAAAATGAACTAAGAAATTAAGAAAGCATACACATCGGAGAATGACAAATAATGTATTTGAATATTTTTGACAAAGCATCAGCTTTTCTAGTGCTTCAAAGGAAGACTTATTTTAACCATAAATTTCTCCATATTACTGAACGCAATGCTATCTTTACTGGAGTTTCAACCCATACTCAGCTTAAGTCAGAAGTTAAAACATTCTTGAAATTCAAAAATATAAAACATTAACGCTTTTGCCTCAAATTGGAAAACATAAAAATTACCTTATATTTCCTTGCATACCGTAAAGCTTCAAGGTAATATCCATCTTGGACGAGTAACAATACATAGTCATGGTGTAAAGCAAGCTGCCTTAGCATGTCCAGACCCAACTTCCTTGTTTGGGGATTTTGACGGCCAGACTCTAGAAGTTGCATTGCAACTTCTTTACAAGGTTCAAGGATCTGTAATGAAAAAAGTTTCATTATTAACTTACAAACACAAAAGGTGCAGAGAACTTTTCACTAATATCCAGTTTATTAGTAGTTATCAATAAATAAATAATTAAAATCCAGTTTATTAGAAAGACATATATTCAGATACCTTGTTTAAGACAAACAACCCAAGTTCTGCATATCGCTCGCCCCGTGCTAGAAGTTGCACAGTCAAAACATACAGGTTAGGATGTACTTTAACTTTTTCCAAATTGGCACTGCAAGAGTAATAAAAAAATCAACATATAATCTTTGGCACCACAGGAAGAAGGGATATGGCTTGTGACGAGAAAGATAAGAACTAAAAAAGCCCCCCAATATATACCAGCATTACTTTGCTTTTAAAGCCCTAAATCACTTTGAAGTTAATAATATATACCATACCTACGAAGGAACTCAACCATGATGGAAACCAAGTAAGAAGGATCTCCAACCATCTCTTCTTCAGCAGGAGCAAAAATAAAACTGTAAATCTCATCAGGCGAAACTGCCGGAGAAGTAAGTTGAGATTCCTGCTGCCCGTAAGCATTTGCATTCAATGGGTTGTTACCAGGTCCAAGATGCTGAAATTGCAAAGACGATGACTGCATTTCACCACCAGAAGGTTCAGCACCCATTGCCTTTCCTCTGTCTTCAGAGCTTGGACTGTCATCAGAATCTGAATTTGAAAAAGTTAAAGATTTATTGGGTGATCCACCATCCACTCCAGCAGAAGATTCATGCTTGATGGATTTTCCAAGAGCATCTACTCTGCTTGCAGATACATTAGCACTTGATCTAGGGCCTGCAACATGTGGCGCACGTGAAGGTGATGTCTTCTTGGATTTTATCCCCTTAAGATGGTTCCCTGTCTTAATTGACTGGGCGTAGGAGGTCACTAAAACATCTATAGCCCTGGAAACCATAGAGACAGGTCTGTGTTCAAGAATTGCAGTGCGTGCTATTGACAAGCACAATTGTTTAGCCTGTAGTAGAATTAGAAGACAATTACTGCCAGCTTAAACAAAAGAAGGGCAATGGATAAAAAAAGGAATAAGACAATCATTAAAAGTTACTACTTAAAATCATAGGATACTTCTTATAGTTGCTAAAAATTATATCAACAAGAGTACCACAAATACTCTGGAAGAACAGAAATCATTTAATCAATGAGCAAAACAACTACCTCAGACAATCAAGTAACAAATAAATGAAAGACCTACCTTACTGGCATCCAACTTCCGCCTCTGTAAGAATTCTAGTACTGATGGCACATCTGAGCTACTGGCAGAAATTGCCTGCAAGAGATACAGAGAAGCATTAGTGATATGAAAATTCATGAATGTAACTGATGATGCAAAAATAATGAAGAAAATTGCCTCCAAGTCCAGATGAATCTTCCATAGAAATTCATTGGCAACATCACATATGAGATCAGGAACAAGAAAAGTCCAACTATCTCCATAGACTTCATGATCATTTACGACATGAGACTCAGAACTTTGATTATCTTCCCTATGTGCTCGCAAGCCAAAAGAATTGGACCTGGGGAAACCTCTCAACAACAAAGGAAGCGGGGCAGATATGGGTGCTCGAGAATCTGCAAATATGTCATACAGTATAACAACTTTTGCATCAACTTGATGAACAAGCAGTACATTATCAACCACACTGACAGCAACCTTGCTAGAATAAATTGGCAAAGAACCCTGCAAGTACAAATGAACCTTATTTTAAAAAAGCAAAGTCCAGCTTATGGTTGAATTGCTTCATCACTTCAAGTCCAGAGAATACGAAGCCTTTTCATATTCTTACAGCTAAGAGTTATGAGGAATTTTTTTGTTCATTAATTTTGGAATTTAACAATTTATATGCAAAAGCTTACCTGTTGTACAACAGCATCACGGTAAAACCTATACAAGTGTAGGAGCATTGCAACCCTATCAACCTGAAGGCAGTATATTCTACCATAACTGCAAACAAACAAAAACAATATATAAGCATTGATTTAGGAAAGCAATTAAAATTATTCATAACAAACTACAAAACAGACACCTACACAGTGACAATAAATAAATCTTCAATAGCTAAGACAGGTTTATTGTTAGCCTCAGATTTGGCCATCGCCATCTCAAACTTTGGTAAGCGAATAATCCCAACAGATGAAAGCTGAGCACAAGAGTTAGCACTTTGTCAGACCATAACTGGAAAATAACAGAAGGTGCTGAATACATTGAAAGATGTCTTAATTAAAAGGAATAATTATGTTACTAACACCATGAAATGTTCCTTGCATCAACTAAATAACATGATGCTTCAAATGGAAGAATTTATACATCTTAAAACAAGGGTAGGGTGTGGGGTGGGGGTTGCTTTGAGGTATGTTCTTAAGCATACAAATAAGATTAGATAATAATTAAACTTTTACATATACCTGAAATCCATTGAAGGTCTTGCACTGCATCCCAGTAGCAAGAAGAAGCAAGCGACTTTCATGTGTATAAACATACCAACTCGCATTCAGTCTCCTTGTCTCCACCAACTGGAGCGATTTTGATTCAGATTTGTAAGCAAGCAAGTCCAGCCCACTGGAATTAAACTCAGTTTATCAAAATAGAAATAAAAACTTTGGCACAAATAGAAGTTACCAAATGTTTTTCCCTCATGCAAAAAGGAAGAAATAATTTTAACATAAAATGGCAAAAGTATCTATAGAAGGAATGGAAAATATTCCTCTTTGTAAAAAAATAAATGTATTTTCTCAAGTTTATACTGAGGACAGGATATTTCTGCCTGTACAATTGTCATTTACACATACAAGAAGACACTCTTTACCTAAGAAGGCACAATCATATCTTCAATTGAAGATCATATTCATTCTGAACACATTTACACATGGATTAAAGTAACATAATTTATCCTCTAATATTCATATAAAGCATGATGGAAATTTCTCTTACCTTGTCTTTACAATTACAATATCACCCAATGGACAATCTGTCCAAAAGAATCCCAATATACTCTCTGACTCTGACCTGCACTTCTCACTAAAATGTTCCCCACTTTCTCTGTGCCAAAACTGTATCTCACAAGTAGATCGCTGAATTGCTATCAACTTTTCATCTAAAGAATATCGAATAGATAGAATTGGCCCTTCACTTATTGAATCACAGGTAGGAGTAACACTAGGAGTAAAGGGTGCAGTTTTCCAGGAAAACACCTAAATTTATTTAGTAAAACACGGAAGCAATAAAAAACAATTAGTTTTGACCAAAAATAGAAGCCTAATAACCAAAATGCCTAGTTTACGGTCAGGGAAATAAAAATTGAATCACACAGATGATCTTAAAGTAAATGATTTCTCAATTCCAACCGTCCAAATTACCTGGTCGAATTTTGGGGAAATTAGCAGCTTATTTCCATCATCATAGAATAAACCCCTTGACCCAGGAACACAGCATCTTAAGGGTGGATATCGGATATAAACATGTGACAAAGCACCAGATCCATTCAAAACAACACTAGACTGTGAACTAGATGCTTTTCCAGACATCCTTCAGCCTCCTTTTACCGTTTGAGATGTTATGACAGAGTAAAGAACAACTGCTACTTATTTACATGGATAAAATCACTGTACAGAATTGCAAAATCGCATCAGTTAAACAGCATATATATATAGGCTGAATGAGCATTACCAACCAGAAAAAGAATAGCACACTATACTTCTTAATACATGAATGAAAAACCTTTACTTGCATGCTTCCAACTGCTATCACGAAGCACTGAAAATTACTCTTGCATTATCTAGTGTATGCTGCAATAGTGATGAAAGTGAAGTGCACTCAAGCCTTTCCTCGCAGCTATACAAATGAGGGAAAGTTTAAGAAATGAATTTTAGTTAGAAGAAGAAAAATGTAAAGCTATCAGATACTGCAATATGTTTCTTGTCGGTTATAAAAAAATTAAAAAATGGTACCACATTCTGCATGCAACTCTTAAGTGCAAGAAATTCTTTCAAGCACATATCACGTTCAACTTCAGGAACCTTTGCTGCAACACAACCCCCGTATTGTTTTGCCTACAAGGTTTAAACAAACTTAGCACTGGACCAACAAACCAAACATATTCCCATTACCAACCAAATAAACCAAGCAGAAAGAAATGAAAATAATGCAGCAGTTATCTCCTTCTGACATCCTCTATCATCTATCCTTCCTTTCTGCTAACGAAGATACAGCTTATAAGGTATATTAACATTCATGCAGGTTTTCTAAATAGTTCTGCTTTAACTCAATGAAAAAGTTGGAACTGATATGCATACCTGGGCCGCACAGTTAACCAAAATGCGGTTAAGGGTGGTAGTGGTTTTCCTTTCTTTCATGTCCACCATGCTGTGAAAGATTTATTTCAACAAATTATATTCTAATTATTAATAACATGCCAAATCAAAGAAAATCATTAGAACAGCTATCAATTTTGAAGTAGAGGATAGGAAACGCTTGCAAATCTTCTAAATAAAGAAAAACATATCTGAACTTAAAACACACAAAATATTGCAGGAAACCCAAAAGAAATATGGCAACTCTTTGATTAGGTGGATAGCACCATCTATAAACAAAATGAAGAAACCGTCTAAAGCACGGTTCGATTACAATTGGCGTAAAGCAACATATATTTAGCACGCTGACCATTTTCTTTGAAGCAAATTTCAAAAGGTGCAGAGGTGGAACCAACTCTTAATTACAAACTAGCATATATTCCTTTTCTATTTTCCTTCTTTGAAATACATTTTCCAAATTGCCAACAGCCTAGTCTTATGTTTAATTTCACTCCAAAAGCTACTGCAAATTTACATAATATTTGACTTTTGTGGCTATTCCTGTGCACCGGAGTCATAATAATCAGAAAAACAAGCAAGATTCAGCAAATACGAGCAGATAGAGTGAGGGAAAGCGAAAGAAATTACCAAGTGAAATAACCATCGGAGGCTTTCGCTGTCCGTGTAAATTGAAGCTCGATCTTTTCGATGCAAAGGAAAGATCTCTGACTCTCTCCACTGAAATTTGTTTAGCGGGTCGAACTACCTAACAGTCGTTTCAAGCTTCTACCAGCAAAGGAAGCTATGGGTATTTCTCTCTGATTTTACTCCCATGCTCCATCTCTGTAGCTTCTCTTGGAGTGGGCCTTTTTGTTTAGCTCAATAGGCCCAATAGTCAAAGCCTGGCCCACGTTCGAACTCTTCCAACTCTTGGATAATTGGATTGAGCAATTCTACAAGTACCAACTTTTTATTTTATTTTTTATTTTTTGTCTAATAAAATATCTTATTAGGGCCGGTTGAAAACTAATAATATCTTATTATTAAAAAAAATATTAACAATATCTATAATCAAGGGAGATAATTAAGTTAACCTAATGAAATAATATCAATTTAATAAATGCTGTCCCTCTAGAATTACTCAATTGGAAGATAACTGGATATTTGTGTATAACATGATTCTTTATTTTTTATTTTTTAAAATTAATTTCAATTTCAATTTCCACAAGATTATTATGATGTTTATTATATTATTTAATTATTTATTAATTAATATGAAATACAAACAGACTTTCACTATTTTTTAATAATTTTCAACCATTTTTTGTCTTCAATTTTTGTCTGTATCATCTAATAATTTCAATAAACTCTCAACTCCTTGTAAATGATTGACTACCACTGTAATTATATATCTTCATCGATGTGTACCTGTATAATATTGGGTGGGGTCAAAAATTGTTAATAGGGCCAAAGTTTTTTCATCCAAAATTGTTAAAGGTACATTCCATAATTTTTTTAATACGAGAAATAATCAAAATATAGAATTTTAGTACAAAGTTTATCCTTATGAGACCTTACAATATTTCATTTTCCTAGCTAGAGAAAGCTTCACAAATCAATTTAACTTCTGTATGCTTTTACAATTTTATTCCATAAATTTTTCTTGAATTTTTTAGTACTTGGTTCCTTAACATTAAAAAAAAAAAAAATCCAGCCCTTGATTTGTTTTTTGAGTAAGAAGTGTGCATACGAATTTTATAACTCCATAAATATTCAATTAGATAGACAGTTCAAGTTTAACATTTAATGTGGTGCATCTATTGGTCAGCTCATAAAATAACTCTAATACAATTTTAAAGCCATGCAGTCCACCCTATGTAGATCGAAGGTCAGTTTCCTAATCCCATGAAAGAACCGCATGCTAAGGTATTTTATATACAAGTGCATCATTACCAACTTCAAAAAATACAGTTTCATTAGACATTAAAATCCTAATATTTAAATATTTATTATGACTTGAGGTTAAAAGTCTTTGGTTGGTATCACATTAGAGCATCCAAAAGCCTCTAACAATGTTTTTATTTTTTACAAACTCATAAGTTATTCAATAATAAAGAACAGTGCATCATCTTTGATGATTGATTTTTATATCAATATAAATCACTATTGAATTGAAAAAAACACTTCTCTAAAAAAAATTAAATAAATAAAAAATAACTAGAACCAACCCAATTATATATTAGGCAGTTAGTGAAAAATATATTGTATAACAAAAATTAAAATAATTTCCAAAAAAAAATTAGAATGCAATTTAAATTATGCAATATAAAATAACGGAAAAACATAACAGAAACAGAAAATCTATTTATCCATCTGCCTGATCTCTTTTTGAAATGGAGAATAAGGGAATAAATATAATATATTGCTCGTGTACGTCCCATTGCCATTTCTAAGCAGGTAAATAATTTCAAAACCAGTGTAAAATTTTATGCTTGCCACCTAAACAATACCGTGTTTTTAAGATTTTTGATAAAGATGTCTATATGTTAGGTACTTCTTCTTTTTTTTTGGTGAAAATGAAAGATTCATAGAAACCAAAACGAAAGGACAACAACAGCCATTAGGGAGCTATCCCCGCTCCAACAAAGAGGTGTCCACTCTATTCCAAAGCCAAACAAACCGAAATTTCCTGAGGCAGATAGTCCTCAAGAATTAAACCACAAAAATAACCCTAGCCGCCCATTTAACACAAAGATGGGCAAGACTATTACACCCATAACTACACCAAGAAAAATTGATAAATCAAAAGAACTACGTAAACAACAGATGTCCTTAACAATTTTGTCCACTGACCAATGCATGCTTTTGGGGTTACCCTCTTTCAAACAAAGAACATAATTCTTAGCATATGTTTCGCATAGAACATATTTCCAACCATTACTAACACAAACCAAGAGAGCTTGCCAGATTATCCATAATTCCGCTATCATCGGATCTCGGCTCAAGATCTTGAAAGAGTGAGCTTACACAAGATTTCCATTGCCATTATGAGCCACCATGCTCAGAAAGCTTCCATTACTACGAACCGCTGCATCAACATTAATTTTTAGAACTCCAAAAAGGAGGGAGTCCATCTAATTGAGGCTTCCAATGAAATAGAAATCTCTTTGAAAAGCAGTTAATTTCTAGCCCACCATATATGCTCTAAAATGAGCACACTATATAAAATGAAATCCTTATGGTTATCCCTTGCTATATGAGGAAGGATTTTCAGGTTCCAGAGCTTTAACCTCATCATCATTTTGATCCTCCCATTTTATTCCCCAAGGGGTGGTAAACCACAGACCCTTAGCAAACTGGCAATCAAATAATATATGGACTTCAGTTTCCACAGCAAGGCAGCCATGCACGCACCTGTTATCATTCAGATGTAGTCCCTGTCGGATAAGATTTTGTTTCACACTTAAACCCCCATTAGCCAGCTTCCACATGAAAAACTTATGTCTATCATGAATTTTGATGCTCCACAATTTCCTCCACCAAGACAGAGGTCTCTCACTTTCCCAATTTTCAATCCAGTAAAAAGATTTGACAGAGAAAGCACCTGATATGTTCCCCAGCCAAATTAACTTATCATCTTCCTCTCGATTAGCCCAAAAAGTTTCAAGAATTCGTTTGACCGACTCTTCATTGAAAAGCTCGTTCAGCATAACTACGTTCCATTCTCCATTTCTATTCATCAGCAATTGCCCCATACCATGTCTCATCATACCACTCTCAGTTTTTGGAACCGGTTTGAAGTTAGGTAAATTAGGGACCCAAGGATCTTCCCAAAAGTTGATATTACTACCCTTCCCCACTTTGAAACAGACCCTTCTATTCAGAGTAGAACGGGTGTTCAGGATAGCAGGCCATACTTTGGAACAATTTCTCTTTCTCCGGCAATGCATAAACGTAGCATAGGGGTAATATTTCGCCTTTAGAACTTGAACCCCCATTTTCCCAGTGTCACTAGCCAGCGACCACCCTACTTTACCAAGCAAAGCAGAATTCATACTACTCAGCTTCCTCAAACTCAAACCACCACAAGCCTTTGGTTTACAAACTTTATTCCAAGCAATAGGAGTCCACCATTTCTTCTCATTTGCGATTCGAAAACCTGAGAACTCCTATCCACCTCTTTGACAATTTCAGCAGGAACATTATTCACAGACATAGAATAAAGGGCCATAACTGAAACCTCATGTTTAATAAGCGTAGCCCTTCCAGATTGAGTAGGAGTTTTGCTTTCCAGCTTTCAAAACGGGAGGTAATTTTCCTTACCAGATCATCGAAGTCCTTCTTCCGATATTTGTTAAGGAACATGTTGTTTCCCAAGTACTTCACATCCCGATCTAACTCTTTTATATTAAAAGTACTCTTGATAGCAGCCTTGAGGCTACCATGTATGTTTTTTGAGAAGAAACAACTCAATTTCTCAGGATTGAAATATTGGCCAGTCCATGCACAAAACGAATCCAAGCACTTAATAATTTTCAAAGCTTGATCAATGGAAGCCTTGCAGAAAATGAGGATATCATCAGCAAAAAAGAGGTGCATGATAGGAGGGGCCAGTCTAGCAACTTTAATACCCTAAATTTCACCATCCAATTCAAGTTTATTGATCATTCTGGATAATATTTCCAAGAAGAGGAAGAACAGGAAAAGGGAAAATTGGGTCCCCTTGCCTAATACCTCTTTCCATCGGAATATGACCAAACAAGGATCCATTAAGCAACATTCTTATCCTTGCTAAAGAAACACATCTGAATACCAGCAGTTTATATTTGTTGTCAAAACCGTGAGCTTCCAAAACATTCATAAGGACATTCCAATATACCCGATCATAGGCTTTGTGCAAATCAATTTTAATACCCATATAACCTTGAGCTCCTTTCTTTATCTTTATAGAGTGAGTAATTTCTTGGACCAAGATAGAGTTTTCTCTAATCTACCGACCCAGCACAAACGTCGACTGATTGGGAGAGATGAGGCCATGAAGCAAGGGCCGTAATCGACTGACTAAAATCTTGGATAAGACTTTATAAAGAGTATTGCATAAAGCAATCGGCCTAATATGGTTAAAAGTGGAGAATTGGGGGCTCTTCGAGACAAACACAATGAACGAGTTGTTTAGACCCTGAGGGAATACTCCATGGCGGAAGATGTTATGGATTGTCTCCATCACGTCGTCGCCAACCGTGTCCCAAAAGTGTTAAAAGAACATAGCCGACATTCCATCCGGGCCAGCACCTTAATGGGATGGAGGCTATTTACCGCTTTCAAAATCTCCTCTCTATTGGGAATACGGCTGAGCCTAGAATTTTGGGCCTCAGTAACTGTTGCCTAAAAAAGACCATCGATAGCCTACCTGTGATTAAAGTTCTCAACTCTAAAGAGATCAGTATACTCTTTAATAAGGAATTCACCAATTTGATCTCTAGTCTCCATCCACTCTCCACTGTTCTTCCTTAGACTAGCAATGAAAATCTTCCTCCTATTGTTGATCGTCGAAGCATGAAAGAATTTAGAATTATGGTCACCAACAATTAACCAAAGTTCTCTGGATTTTTGTCTCAAGATGATTTCTTGACGATTCAACCACTCACACAGATCTTCCTGAGCTTTCCTTTCTTGACTTAGGATCACTTTAGTAGAGTCTTGATCTTGAAGAAACTTTATTAGATTTTCATAAAAAAATAATTTTCTCTTTACAAAACCAGAAAAACTCCCTATTCCACATGGTTAACGCCCTCGCTGTATTAATAATTTTCCTCCAGATCGAGACTTTTCTCAAATGGCCAAAGTTAGTCTCCCAAGCCCCTTTGACAATATTATGACAAGCTGGGTCTTTGATCCATATTTCCTGAAACCTAAATGGCCTTGGGAGCTTAGGTTGTTCAGGGAACAGATTCAGGACAATAGGCATATGATCCGATTGGTAGGCATTGAGATGATTAACACCAACATTTCTAAATGTAGTACGCTAATCCACACTCGTGATGACTTTATCCAGACGTTCACGAATGTTGGTCGGACCGCCCCTTTTGTTACACCAGGTGAAAGTACGACCACTATACCCAATATCAATACCATGAACTTCATCCATAAAGAACTTGAGCTAGAAATTGTTTTTAAAGGAAACTCTACGACCTCCACTTTTTTCCTCCTGAGTTAGAACCTCATTTAAATCTCCAATACAAGCCCACATCGGGGAACCCTCTTTAATGAAAGAGATGAGCATAGTCCATAAGTTTCTCTCTATTAGATCTTTCCGCCGGGCCATAACAAGCCCATAGCGTCCAATGGCTTTCTCCACTCATCGGGATCATAATACCCAGAATCGATTTAGACTTATAAACAATTTTCCAATTCAGGCGGTCATTCCAAAGAAAAGCAATACCACATTTCCAGCCATTAGCTTCCCAAACCTCACTTCTATTAAATCCCAGAATTTTCCTAATTCTTTCCAGTCTTCTATCCTTAGATTTGGTCTCACACAGAAAAACACCATCCGGTGAAATCTTCTTAACAAAGCTTTTTAAGGCTTGAACTGCTGTGGCTTTCCCCAATCCACGGCAGTTCCATAAAACTATTTTCATGGTAGATTTGGGGGCATAGGTAGACCTGCCTCCTCAGCCATGAGATTGTTGTCTGACGTCTTCCCCTCTTCTACGTTGCATGGTGTTGTCACTACTGTAGATAAATTAGTTGAAACGGGAGACCCTTTCCTTCTTGCCATTTCTTTTAATTTTAGATGCAGAGAGAGAGGAGATTTCGAGAAAGCCTCACAAATAATCATTGGGCCTAAATCTTCAGCCAAAATCCTTTTGGATTTTTTCTCTTTGGGCCCCACTTTCGCAAAAATTATCCCCTTACTAGCACAACCACTTGGGTAATAAGCCACATGCTCATCAAGTCTCATGAGCCCAATTATGGGTGGGCTCCTTTCAAGCCTAGCAAAAGGCCTCTTTAAGCCCACCAAACCCCCTTTTATCTTGCTTCCTGAATCTCCGCTGGAATTATCTTGACCATTTGCGACTTGTCCTTTTTTAGACTAATCAGACTTTTCCAAGGCAATTGAAACCCTTATCTCTTGAGATCTGTTCTGGTCCTCTTTAGGATGAATCTTGAGCCTAGTGTTTGCTGCAATTCCTGTAAATCTGCATTCTTTTATGTTTTCAGAACTCCTGCCATTTCCACCAACCTTTTGACAAGACACTCCACCTGCAACAAAGTTTTTCTCAGTTTTCGAGCTCTGAGCCACTGTTTCTTTCTGCTTTCCGTCCCCTTCTCGGTTGGACTGAACTCTATCTTCTTCAACTGAGTTCATCTTGTCCTGGTTGATATCATCCGAAAAACTATCGAAATGTTCATTCCTCATATTCTCGAATCGGCGAAGGTTGTCACCGTCTCTGGTGAGGATGGAAGCTTCTACTTCAGCTTGGATCCACAGCCCGTATAGGTCCCCCAATATCTTGTGAGTTGCCGCCTCCTTCTTCAAACAATTTCTTTTCACATGACCCAAGATTCCACATTGATAACAAAATTCAGGGAGCTTCTCGTACTTGAACGCAATCCATTTCCTTCCCTGGCCTATATTATGGGCCTAGATTATGGAAGAAACCCACTGGAATGGGTTTTCTGACATCCACCTCAACTTGAGTACGTAAGTATTTAGTGCCAATGAGATTGGTTCTTGTGAATGATTCATATTATAATAGCTTGTTGAAAATACTGCCATTCTACTATGTCATGAACTGTAAAGGAAGGGCTTTGATTTGAACCCAAAAAGTTGTCATATTGAAACAAATATCATCTAAAACACTTTTCGGTTTCCATTCCCTGAGAAGAAGATGGGATTTGTTTATGATCTAAGGTTTACGGTTCCAGACCTTGTTTCTGTCTTTAGCCGTTTTGAACGTAAATAGAAATGTATTTATGGCAATCATCTCTACCTTAGGAACTTCCTTAGTAAACCAAATTTTCGAATCACCATGAAAATCTCATTCGAAGAACAAAAATTTTCAGATAGTATTTTCCCAATTAAAATAACTTTGGCCTTCTTTAATGCCTCATCTTTATCTGCCACAAGGTTGAGCTGAGAGAGGTCCATGATGAACTGCTACGCAGATGGACAGGGCACTACTAAAATAAGAGATCCACAATGACAGCCTTCGAGAAGGAAAGGCTTCACTTAGGAAGCAAATCCTCACATTGGACTAGAGAGATGGTTTATTTGTATGGGAAAGTAATTAGTACATTTTTTTATACTCCTAAACGTTAGGTACTGATAGAGATACATTCGTTTTTTTCATTTTTCTAATTTTGCATCTTATAATTAATTCAAACATATGTTTGTATCTTAATTAATTTATTACTTTGTATTGAAAGGTCGCGAGGGACTTATAAAATGGAATTTAGTGCACGAACAAGAATGATTAAGCGACATCGATTTGTCAACTTGTCCTATCTAAATACCACAAAGTCATTAACGTGGACCCCATCTCATTAGACTATATTGACTGAGATCTTAATTAAATCTGTTTGGTCGGTTTTCATTTTCATTTTATAATTAAAATGAAAAAATTCATAATTTATTTATTTGTTTGATTAAAACTCCAAACTCAATTTAAACCCCTCAATTTAAAAAACAACACAAATTTAGTTTTTACATATATATATTTATAATTAAATTACAATAAAGGTTCCGTAAATAAATCCATTTTTATAACAGTGAATTGGCTATTGTATGTTTTAAAATTCAAAATGATTACAATGACAACGACTAAGTACAATAATAATAACAGACTAACAGTAATAATAATAATAATATTATAAAAATGATAATAATAAATACCCTAAACAATAACAGCAATACTTAATTATAAAATATCAAATAAATGAATAATGGATTACAATAATCTGCACACCTAATCTAATATCTATAAATATAACTTTGATGGCTCATCTAACTTCATAATCTAATTGCAAGCTATTTTTTCTTTTCTTTTTTGATGTAATTGCAAGCGACTTCTTTTAAAGAAATGAATGAGTCATCATTCCCAATTAATTTGGCCTTCCGGGGCACACAGACCATCTGCACCATATTATTACTAAAAGAAGACAGCTGCTGAATGTTCTAAAAGAACAAATCCCATGCTTTTAATTATATCGTATTCTCTGCTTGTAATAGAAAATGATTAATTAATTATAGTCTACCTAAGAATCACCCAACTGAGACCCTTAATCATAAACCTAACTTCATTTCCATTATTTAAAATGTTTCTTATCACAAAATTCTATATATGTATCTTCTTTTCTAGTAATATTTATCCATTTAACTGTCACACCCACTTCCAATTTTGTTTTGTTATTAATTTTCTTTTCCAAAATATCTATATATTAGGAGGTGTCAATTCATATTAGCAGTGTTGCGTGTAACATATTTATTAATTATGTTAAAAAATTAATCTTAATTTGTATTTATTTAATATTTGTGTTAAACATTGATTTAATAATGATAATGTGCACATTATTTTATGGTTATTAATTAATTATATATGTTTAGTTTTTAAACAAATTAAATTTTTAAATAAAATTTTATTTTTTAAAAAATTTAAAAATGTCTGAGAGCTTTTAAAAATATATATTTATTTTGACAATATATCTAAGCTGTATCAGTTTGATATTCATTATAAATATTATTATTAAAGCATATTTTTAAAAAATAATATCTATATATATTTTTTAATAATGTAAATAATACATATATTTATTTATGTGTTTAGTAATTTTACGTTTTAAATATGCTTTTATAACTCTAAAGAAATTCACCTATCTTTGGTATATGGCCTACTCGACCATTTTTTTTTTTTATCACATGGCCTACTCGACCATGATTGGTAATTACGATTTTCTGGCATATTGAATCGCCAATCATATCAAGTGGATCCCAAATACGTGACTTGGTGATCAAGCGAGCTAACCAAAATTTTTACCTTATTTTTATTTTTTTGGTAAGTTTGACAACAAAATTTTATATTGAAATCATTCCGTTTGGTCTTTTTCATGGTACCTTCTCTTAATCTTCTTCCCGAACTCTATACATATACCACCGGAACAGTAAATCTGGTCCTTCTAGTAATCATCCACGATAGGTATATTTCAGTTACTTTTGCCATGTAAAAGTTCCTTAGACTTTTTAGTGCCTTATATTATTTCCATAATTACAGTGCAGTGAAGCCTCCAAAACGAAGCAGTGTAAACAATATATAGCTGTTGTATATTTATTATTAAATTTTATGAGTGGACCGACCTTAGAAGTATCCTAATTGTTAAATCGAAAAAGTATATATAGCCCTCTGGAACTAATATTTTCTTCTTCATTTTTTTTCTTTATTTTTTTATTTTTTAAGAGATGGGCATGTAATTTACCAAAAAGAGATGGGCATGTACATAATATACATATATGCAAGATTCCAACTAAAAAGAAGCAAAAAAAAAAAAAAAAAAAAAGATGGCA
Organism: Ochetophila trinervis; assembly: GCA_003254975.1. Lineage (NCBI taxonomy): Eukaryota > Viridiplantae > Streptophyta > Magnoliopsida > Rosales > Rhamnaceae > Ochetophila > Ochetophila trinervis. The sequence continues at coordinate 133,533 of QANX01000434.1, forward strand.
GAAGTATCCAAGACAAAAAGAATCCTTTTAGTTGTATAATATGAGTGGTTGTTGGACAGGCTTTCTCTATGATATAGAGTAGATAAACCAATACGCCACAAAGATTTCATTGAAACTAACCACATAAAAGAACCCATGAAATAGTTCTTCCATCACCTCGGATGCTTGGAAACTTTTAAGATACTTTGTCACTTGCTAAAAGTTTTATACAGTGATTTAAGTTGAAGCTGAACTTCATTTTTTCATTTATAAATTGGAACCGTATCCATTTTAACCTTTATAAAACTTATTTTTAAAATAAATCCAAATACCCAATCCGTAGGTTTTATTTTATTTTATTTTATTTATTATGGGTAAATGAATCCCAGTGCAGGGTTTACTATTGCAAAGAAATGAGAAAAATTATAAAGAAAAAGAAAAAAAGGGTATCAGAAAGAAAAAATAAAAGAAAAAGTTTTTGTTTTTTGATTTTTTTTCTTTTTCTTTTTTGGGTGAATAGAAAAAAGTTATTTTTAACTTGGCTCTTCTTTTTTAATTTATATTTTATTTCTTCTAATTTTCTATTGGATCTGAGGCTTTAGGATGGGTTGGAGTGGGGTCAGCGATTCTCTGAAAAAATAAATAAAATTTGAAAAAGGGAGAATTTATGCAGTGAATATTTTTGTTCGAGAGTTTTATTTAAATTTTTTAAAAATATTACATGAATTAAACATTACACATTACTAAATATTATTTAATATAGATAATATTATTTATTATAAATTAAAGTTATAATATTATTCATGATGAAAAATGTTACTCATTACTGACAAATATTACTTAATATAGAAAAATTATTACTTAAAAACAAAGAGTTCATAGCATGAATATGTTTATAGCATAAATAAAATTTAGAGTTTATTCAATTTAATATTTGATTTATTCAAATGTTATTGTTAAATATTTGGTAAAATGCAATTGTTCCACATTGCTTAAAAATAAAAATGTTTTGGATTTTGTCAAGTATAAATTGGTGGCATAGAAATTGAAATTAGCAAGAGTTCCACGTTGAAAAAACAACAAGTATATTTGAAGTTTCACATTTAATAGAAACTTCATCAACATTTAAAAGGATATCTAGATCAACACACAGTTACAACATAAACTACTTAGTTAATTCTCGTTAGAATTTACTTTAGCTAGTCAAGTGTTCTTGGTTGAAAATTTATTTTTTAAGTCCTTTGATATTGAAATAAATTGTAACAATTTAATTATTTTATTCTCAATTATTAATCTAGGCGTTTGAGTAGTTTGATTCAATTGGCGCACCTTTTATTTTCTTTAAACTATTATAGGTTTGAAATGGTACGCTCGCTCAGTAGGAGACGGCATATAGTTGAGATTTATTCCAACATATCTTTTTTGCATGCCAGGTGGGACTACAATTTCGATTGAGGATATGATGCAGACTCGCTCAAAGGCTCAAAAATCTGACACCCACAGCAGCATTAGCAGCCGTAACATGTCAAATGAGGATAGGCCTGAAAATGAAGCTAGCAAGACTCTAGACATGACAAAGGTGTCTCCTCAAGATTTGATCCTTGAACTGTCCCGGAAGATAGAAACATACCAGGAGACCAAGCATCAAATGTTACAATGCATTATGGAATTGTTGCGCCAGTAGATGCAAATGACCTAAGCTATGTCGAATGGCGCAAGGTTTCTTGACTTCACCATATTTTCTAAATAAGAAAAATAATCTACCGTAGACCACATAGGTCGCTTCACTATCCAATGTATAGAAGCAGCAGGGAAAGATTTTGTAAAGTTGCGATTGTTTGCTAATTCTTTAACAGGTCCAGCTTTCACCTGGTACATCAATTTGTAGCCAAACTCGATCCATTGCTTTTAAGAATTGGAGCAGAAGTTCCACGAGCAATTGTACATGATTGAGCCGGAGATCTCCATGGCTGATTTATCACATCTGCAATAGATGGAAAGAGAGTCAGTACAGATGTTCATAGCTAGATTCAAAAAAGCAAAGATCATATGTCACTTGGACGAGTTCGTCAAATTATCACAAGATGGACTGAGCTACAAGCTTCAAAAGAAGTTTGAGGGGACAAAATCTCATGACTTGTTTGAGTTGGTCTCTTAAGCCACTCGGTATGACGGCATTTTGAAAGAGGAGTACTAGAGGAAAAACTCGTCCAGAGTGTCATATTACAATGACATAAATACTGAAATTCACTTGGTGGAGGCTGAGGACCAGAAAAATGTAGATAGAACAGTTGAAGTGGACGCAGCAAAGGTAGTAGCCACTCATCCATACGTTTGCAGCCATGATGCTTGGCCAACAAGGAGTCATAAAGTTCCACAACTGGTGATGGACATGAGGAAGAATCGGGCTGAACCAGAGAAGATCTATAGTTTTGACATCTCCAAAGCTAATCATATTTTTTACCATCTGTTGGCCGACAAGGTAATTAAATTACCTGATTGCCATGTTTTGTCTACAACTAAATAGATGAAGAAGAAGTCATATTGCAAATGGCATGGCATGTGATCACATCAGACTATCAATTGTGTGGTCTTCAAAAATGTTATCCAAGCAATGATTGACAATGGGGAGTTAAAGTTCCCAGAAAAAAGAAATGAGATAATGCAAATGGACAACAACCATTTCTGATCAGCAGAAGCGAACATGGTTTTAGCCAACATCTTAGACTTGATGAGACCCAGGATCAAGGTAAACTTTAGACATATATCAAGCAAACGAACATGGAAGAAGGATGTTGAGCTTGGAGAGGTGTATTCGGCCTAAAAGGCCGAATCACTCGCTATGTTGCTTAGTACCCGATGTAGGCATGAGTTCAAAGAGAAAGGAAATAGGCATTCTAAAAGAAGTCAAAATATGTCCAAGCCACTGATGGAAAGTCAAAGCCAAAAATTAGTGTTACAGTGCTTAGGTCCAAGGATGCAAGACGGACGTGGATAACGAAACAGTCGACACCAAGGCGATCAAGCCAAGCTGAGAATCCATGTCACTTTTTCTAGGGAACGTAGCACAAGATTGGTTTGACAGAAGATCGAGAAATCGATGACTTTTTAGTCCATCTACTATGGAGGTAGATCATTGGTATCGTGTAGGATATAAGCCCTATCAACCGCTTGCCAAAACCTAGAAGAGGCAGATGTAGCTCCAGCACGCCAAAAGATGGATAGTAATAGCAGCTTTGTTGGAGAAGAAAAATGATGGTATCGTGCCAAATGAGTTGGAGTCGTATCTCAACAACTTGGATGGAATACTTAAGGTTGCAGCTTTAGCCATTAAAAAATCTGTACTTTATCTGGAGCTCCACGAATGAAGAAACTTGTAAAAAGATGGATCAGAAGACAAAGTGCATAATTTCAGTCGTGCTTAAAGAACATGGATGACAGTCCGATAAGGGAAGACACAGTTGTTTCTTCAGTCGTCAATACATCAACAATCAAATTTGGAAACATGGATGAGGTAACGGTGAACATAGTCGTCATCTTACCTTTGTTATTTGGATCCAAGTTTTAGTTGACATGATAAAATAAGAACGTCGTCCAACATAATTTATGATATAAAAGAAATTCGAACACAGTATAAGATGTCAGATCGGATGCTGAAGGAATCGCCTTGCAATTTTATTTGTTTTAACAAAATTATAAATTAAATGGTGCAATATTTGTACCATAAATAAAATTTGGAGTTTGTTCAATTTAATATTTGATTTATTTAAATGTTATTGTTTAATATTTGGTCAAATGCAATTGTTCCACGTTGCTTAAAAATAAAAATGCTTTGGATTTTGTCAAGTATAAATGGGTGGCATAGAAATTGAAATTGGCAAGATTCCCATATTGAAAAAGCAACAAGTATCCTTGAAGCTCCACATTTATAAATAGAAGCTTCATCACCATTTGAAAGGATCCCTCAATCAACACACAACTACAATATATACTACTTAGTTAATTCTCATTAGAATTTACTTTAGCTAGTTAAGTGTTCTTAGTTGAAATTTTATTTTTAAGTCATTTGATCTTAAAGGAAAATTTTACCATTTTAATTATTTTGTTTTCAATAATTAATACAATCACTTAAGTAGTTTGATTCAATTGCGCATTTTTTATTTTCTTTGAACTATTATAAATTTAAAATAGTACGCTTGCGCACTAAAAGATAACAGATAATTAAAATTTATTTCAACAGAATCCATGTTATACTATGAGATATTCGCTATAGTCTAACTCTGAAAAAGGCACTCGATCTTTAGTTGAATAAATCTATGGGTTTATTCCATATAGACTCCCTGACGTTTGGCTATATTACAACCCGCTTCTCCAGCTTTTAAAAATTTCAATTCCCTCGTCGTTAACAATTTTTTGTTAAAATTAACATTTCAAGGGCATTTTAATACTTTAACATTTTTAATCATTATATATGTTATGCTACGATGTCTTTTTATGGGATAAGTCAAAACGAAAAATTATATTTTCTGTTGGTCTATCAGTATTTTCCTCCACCACTCAAAATGTTGTTTGATTAGTGAGAAAATGAGAGGGAAAATTTACATGTGACTCTCTCAAACTTTTCTCGCAACCATAATAAAAGGGCCAAACAAATCCTCCAAAATTCATCGCAACCCAACACATGGATGTCGAAGTGAAACTCCGCCTCTTCAATTTGACATCTCACTAGAAACTCTCAAACCTCCTCTCACCCTTCCATACCAATACCCATTTCCAAGAGAACGTTTTCTTCGACAACGCGAAAGTCGAGCTACCTTCCTAGTTCACTATTCTTCACCTCCGATTCTACGATGACAATTCGCACTACGTTTTTTCACTCAAAGCCAAACCTGTCATTTCAAGCGGGATAAGCCGACTAGAGGAGCACGGAGAACCCTTTGACCCTTCCATCGGCTAGCCTGCGTCTCCGAGCCATGGAGGCTCTTGGCGATGGACTTGTCGGAGATATTGAGGTAGGTGAGAGAAGAGTATGGGGTTGGAGAAGATGGATTGGTGTGCTTGGGCAGATTCAGGAATGTGAAGGCAGTGTATGAGTGGAAGGGATTGAAACTAAAGCCGCCATGGAGGCACGCCTGATTCCCAGTCATAGAGAGCTACAAGAACAATTTCTTGGCTTGGATCCCAGAGACGTCAGAAACCGACCCATAACTCAACTTCCCTGTAATCTTCTTGTCATAGTAAACCAAATCCCAGAGAATTTGGTATGAGATTTAGTAAAAAAGAAGAAAGAAATAAGACATAATCTAAGAGAAAAGACTTGTTAAATTTAGTAAAATATTTGTTATAGCTATTTTTTATTTTAGGGATATTTACACTAAAGATACCTAAACTATATCGGGTGTGACAAATAGGTATTTAATTATTTTTTTTTGCAAACCCATCCCTAAACTTTACAAAGTGTGGCACTGTTAATACCCATGCCTGAATCTGTCCAGATTCTCTCGTTATCCTAACGCGAGGATCATGTGCAAGAGGTAAATCTTGTAATTTCACACCCCTAAACACCCTCAAATCCTCAGTCTTCTTCCATTTTTCGATCAAATTTCACCATTTAAAAAAAATAGTTTCGCTTAACTTTTATGAATTTCAGAATCTCCAACTGGTGTGCCTGTAGCGGCACTTGCTATGCCCATTATGCCATTGCCGGCCAATCTGCCACCATTCCATAGACCCTTGCAAAAACCCATCTCATATGTTGATGCACCCATTGCACCATCGCTAGCACACCCTCTTTTTTATGGCCCCCTGATAACATCTAGGCACCCCATACAAGTTCTCGATCAAAACATTTGATGAATAGGAAAGGATTAGGAACTCCATTTTCTAGCTTTAAGGATATTGTACCAACTCAATCTCATGCTGATGAATTGCCTTCTGGTTTAGCTTAGCCACCACTCTTTTCTACTGTCCCTAGTAAGTAAGATTTTGAATATGTATTTTTGAATTTATCCTTTGTATTAATATTTCCATCATTTTGGATGGGTACTTTACCATCAAAGCAGTGGAAAGACCATATAATATAATTATTTCCCCTTTCTTTTGGAAAGTGTATTTGTTTTAAAATTTAAGTATATTTACACTGGGATACATGGGAACAAAGCTTACACAGCGATTTGCATCAAATATGAGTGTTTTTTTAGCAATAGATGAAAAAAATGTTAAAAGATTTGAAAAGAGATTGAAGATAGATAAGAGAGGGTGGGAGAAATTTGATCAAAAATGAAAGAAAACTAAGGATTTGAGAGTGTTTGAGATGTGAAATTACAAAATTTAAATATCTATTTGTCACGTCCGATATAATTTAAGTATTTCTATTATAAATATCCTTTTATTTTATTTCTTTTTTGGGGCTGAACAAAAAGAAAAAAACAAAAGAGATAAAAGAATAAAAAGAAAAAGAAGAAGACCCACCGCTACAATGCAATTCTTATAGCCATTTTTGAAAAATTATAAGTTAGAACTGTGAGAGAAAAAAATGGGCAAATAGTAGAAAAGCTGAAAAATGGTAAGTGGTTGGCAGTTATTTTTCAAAAATTTTAAATTTTTTATTGCAACAATATTGGAGATATTTAAGTTAATTTGTATAATTTTATTATTTTTTCAGTTAAATATAATATAAATTATTAACGGTAAAAGAGATAATTAAAATTTTTAAAAACTGAAAAAGTATATTATAATATAAACAAACGTTGGAAGATCTAGATTGAATAAACTCTATTTTTTTGTTTTTTATTTGTACTTATTTGCTTAAAACGGTCAGACCGTCTTCATTTATTTTAATATTTTACCTCACCAAAAATCTTTATTCCCAAATTCCGACTTTGCCAGCTCATGGATGTACCTTTTTTTTTATAATTGCTCATGGATGTACCTTTTTATTTATTTGTTTGCTTATTTAATAATTAATTTATGTTTGACCCTCTCCATTGACCTGATTGAAAAACTAGATTCGCTTTAAAAAAAAAATTGAAAATTTAGATATGCACGCCATTTTTTTCCTTAAAAAACAATTGCATTAAGAGGAAAAAAGAAAAAGGAAAAAACAGTCCATGGCCAATCACAAGGAGGCCATTGCCTCTGCCACTGAAATCTAGACGTATTATTTTTGGATATTTCTGCAATATAATTATTTTAATAATTATACTAAATCAATTAAATCTAT
>QANX01000436.1:0-23013 GCA_003254975.1 Ochetophila trinervis
TTTAGGTGTCGCTAATTAAGTTTTGTGCCTAATTAATTAGCGACATGTTAAAGTTATTGTGTAACGAATAGTTTTAGCGCTCAATTTTTTTCGCGACATATGTAGAATATGTGTCGCGAAATAGATTTGGCGCGTAGATATTTGGCGACACTCATAGAATGCGTGTCGCGAAATGTATTTGCGGCGTAGATTTTTGGCGACACTCTTCGAATGTGTGTCGCAAAATAGATTTGGCACGTAAATTTTTGGCAACACTTGTCGAACGCGTGTCTTTGATTCTTTTTCGAGTCGCTCACAAAACATTTTAGCGACGTTTTTGTCTAGCTGTTTTGTTAAAATAAAGATGACGCAATAGTTTTGTGTCGAGAATTAGTTATTAGTGACGCAATTTTGGTTTACGTCGCGCAATTAATGTCGCCTATTCACGATTTTGACGTAGTGTAAAAATAAATTGAACTATATTTTTTGTTTCCATTTAACTTTATATTTACGCATTAAATATCAATTTTAATAAAATGACTGAAATTAAAGTTTATAGCATTTCCTAGTCTAGGGTTTTGAGATTGGGAGTGTTATAGTTATAGCCATTTTAGTTTTATATTAGGAGAACTTGAACTCAGGATGTTAAAAAATATATGTAAAATAAGCACTTCTCTTTATTGAGATGACATAAATTCTTGGATATCCATATACTAATTGGGATACTTTACTATTATATTAAGCATTTTGGTACTCCATTATCAAATTAACAACTTATAAAATAAAGCAATGGAATATTTCACTCCTAAAATAAGAAGCACACATCATATATAATGATTAAGATATGCATAAAACATTTTGCACACACACACACACATATATATATATGATGCTCTCTAATATTTAGATTGAGTTTAGGTTGAGGTATTGATGGTGTTTAGAGGCTGGAAGCCATGTCGAAGACTTGCTTCCCAAACTTTCTCAATGTTGGACATGATGTTGCCACACTCATGCTCAGTCCAACCTTCTAAAGCATGAATAATCCCTGCTATTCTCCAAGCACTCATCACCCTTCTTGGCAACCAATTCTGTCCCACAATTAAACAAAAAATAATAAATATTGACAACTGAGATATTATTAAAAGATATATATACAGTTTTTTTATTCATCAATACTGTCACTATTAATCTTTAATCAGCAACAACTTTGTCATTGATAATATATTTTAGCGACAAAAAATAGTAGTGTTGTCGCTGATAACATATTATATATTAGTGACAATTTTGATAAAAAACTATCATCATATCGTGGATATAAAATTTCCCTATATATAATTATATAATCAATTCACTAACAAAATAAAAATAATTTACCTCACAAGTGTGTAGATTTTCAAGAGACATAGGAGTTGCCATTGCTGGTGTGTAATGGTAGAAGCAGTCTTTGCGCAATTTCTTAGGTGGGAATTGGGAGAATGGAATAAATATTGTTCCTTTTGAAGCCTTTGATTGTTCCTCTTCACTTAATCCATCCCCAACTAACCATATCTGCATAATAATATTAATTATGTTTACTAATTAAGATACTAATCTTATAAGGTGATGTTAATTACTAAGTTAGTTAAGTCTTGGCATTACAATTTATTACCTTGTGGGAATAACTTTTTGAGAGAACCACTTTGTCACTCATAGATGAATTTGTACCGAAGGATTTGGTAAGTTTCATATACTCAACCTCATCCAATGCTGATACCTGAAGTTGTTTCATACATAATTATTGTTAATCAAGATTATCTTTGTTTTTCTTTTTTTCTTTTGTTTGTTTTTTTATGTTTTAAAAAAACAGATTGGATAGAAATACCTGGATACCCCTCTGGCACAGAGCAAAGGCAATGGCATAAGCAACCTTAGTAAGTTTGCCTCTGAGGACAATTTGGGTAGTCCCTTTTGGTAAATGGTTGAGAATTACAGCCACTGCTAAGCTACTTCCATCTACCAACTTGGTTTTCAGCTTTGGATGCCTTTGCACATATAGGCCACCATGTCTATTCAGCTCCTCACCCTGCTAACACTTACATTCAATTTGCTTAATTTGCTAGCTAAATGGGAAATTAAGATAGTAATTAATAAGACTATATGTCTATGCAAAATTTACATTCAGTTTGCTTAATTTGCTAGCTAAATAGGAAATTAAGAAGAAAATTTTACTTGCCTGATTCAAGAGACCTAGACTTAACACTTTAACCCCTTTTTCCTCTGCATCATGTACGGCTTCCTCGATCAAGTCGTTTATAGATTGGCTTTGCCATTGCAACAAGTACTATAAGAGTAGTAACATAGTACCATTAATCAAATGAAGAGCATATACTAGCAATTATTTAAAATTTTATATATTTGGATCAATTAATTGGACTTACTTGCAATTTGTATTTGGGAATAGACCAAGTTTGCAATATGAGTTTATCAAAGCGATGCCTTTCAACCACAAAAGTGCGACCATAGGTCCAAGTCAACATCGTGGTCCACATAGTCACTGGCCACATTAACCATAAGTACCATGTTGATGATGTCTCTGGTTTAGAGGCCACTGAAGCAAATCCCAGCCGTAGATGATATATTGATTCCGGTGTAGTTAGATGCGTTAGGTGCACGACATCTGGCACTTCATCTTGTCTCTTGAGGGAAGACTCATGTAGCGAATCTGAAGATTTGTCTACGGTTCCATAGATGTAATCATAGAATGGCATAAACAATGAATAATTTGTTCGAAATTGAGTGTGATGCAGAGAATGAAACCTGCGAAAGTATTTATCAAATGTTAGAATTCACTATGAGGTATGTATGTTTAGAACGAAATATGTTCGCATAAAGGAAAATAAAATTTATACCAAAACAAAAGTATTTTTTTCTGAAAACTAAGCTGCAAGAAATTTGAGTTATAGGTTATTTGGGAATTTCTAACCCAACTTTGGGTATAATTTTACGAAGAACAGAACAAGAAAATCCTTAATGGAATTATTATATACATATAGGCCGTCAAATTATTGCAAAAGGTACGGATTGTTTCTGAAATTTTTTATTTCAGACACATCCACAAGCCAGCTTTGCTTATAAATAGACTGCATGCCCTGCCATTTATTTACTGATTTTCACTATCGGGTGGGACTTCCTAGATATTAATTATTTTACTGATAAATTGGACAGGATTTCGTTTTTTTTTTTCTTTTTTTTTATTATTATTTTTTTCTAGAAGATAAATTTGGACAGGCTTTGTAGTCCATTTTAGCAAAAAGAAATTAATATACTTCTCGTGAGAAATAATATCTAACGAGTTTTTTTGTGAATATACACCATACGCGTGATGATTTCTTCACCTTTTGTATTTCCCCCCTGAAAGCATGATTTCTTTTCATTAATTTCGGGGTACGTACTTTTTTTTATTTTAGAATCAGTCATATATTTGATAAAGACATAATGTCTAATTTAGTAGACATAATAATCACCTAAGCATACTTACATTTACACCATAATTAATAAAACTATAAGTAGTACTGCATATATAAAGTCATCAAATTTAGTTTATGATCGATATTTGTGTATTAAATAATTTTCTATTGTTTTATTTAGTTTGCATTTCGTTAGTCTTATTACTATTTCCTATTAAATGAAGAAATCAAACCCGTTGTAGAAAGAAGTCATGGAGCTTAATTATGTTTTCTATATATTGAGTCTCATTTATTTTTTACAACTCGCAAATATTTTTGTCACGTGCATGCATATTCGTGAATTGAGCGAGGTGTGTTTAGTATATTAATTACTTGGCCTGAATTATATGAATATTTAGATCTGCATGCTAAAAGAAAGAAAACAATCTATCTACACACTACCATATAGATTTGATGCAAATCTAATATTATATATAGCTAGAGAGAGGGATTAGTATAGCTTACGATGGAGTATACATGAGGTATTTGAGAGGAGGAAAGATAGAGAAGATCCAGTTGGGAACCAACTCAAAATTGCAGTGACCCATATTGTTCATGAAATCAATGTAAGTTAAGTAACCAGCAAAGGAAACAATTGAGCCAGTTTCTGTGAACACTGTGCTCAACATTGGTATTGCAAACAGCATGAAGTATGCTATGTGCTCAGCAAATGGGTGAATCACAGCTGCCATAGACACATTCAGATAACATATATTAATACGTAGCTAGATATCTAACTAATTAATAATTTGCAATCTAGTCCCTCTAATTATTTATAGTGTCAAAAAGTAGTACTTAATTAAGGTGGTGCTAGGTAATTTAATTAATCATATAATTAAAAAGTGCATATATGTATGCAACTCACAAGTAATAGGTTCAGTGACAATAGAGGAATGGTGATGAGAATGGTAGCGAGAATAGAGGAAATGGTGATGAAGTGCTCTGTGGAGCCAATAGTATAGAAACTCCGAAGGACCCGCATGGAGAAGAATACTTAAAATGACTCCATCTGTCCTCCAAACTGGCAGGTTTGTAGCCCCCTTCAATGTGCTGCTTGCGAGGTAGAACAATATCCCATTGAACAATATTTGGTCATCCCTGTCCACATTCATGTCGTATCTATATTATATGCATTTCCAAGTTCCAACAAGTAATTATATATTAAATAAAACATTCTGATAATTTTTACTTTCTATATATGCATGTAATTATATATTATATATAGTTAATTAATTAGTAGCTAGACACTGATGCGTACCAATTTCTTTCTCTATCAACTTGATCGAATTCAAGACCCTTGTCTACGATTCTACCCTTGCCTTTGGCTGTTTGGTAACGAGAAAGTGTTATCCAAAGCTGGTTGTGAACCATCCTCCACAACATCAATGGAAATATGAAGAAATGAGATAGATTTCTTCCATTTTTTTCATCTTTATGAAACAGAAATGAGTATGTGGCTGGAATAACCCATGGAGCCAAGATCACATACTGCATATATATGCATGTTCCAAACAATTAATTAAACAATATAAACAAATTATTATAATTAACCTACATATACAATACACACACACGCACACATAGAGCTCGAGGGAGATGAGCTATAGTTTAATTAGGATTACCTTAAACCTTCCAAGAGGAGTCCATGGCCAATCCGTAAGGATTCCAGGCTTAGAAGCCATAATGCTTCTCGCTAGCTACAACTTAAGGGATAGAGATATTGGTATATAGGATGGTTTTTGCAAGTGTGCACTTTGGGAGACAACTACCTAGAGCCATATAAATACATGATATTTGACGATGAAACATTACATACCCTTTTGTCAAATGTTAATTTAACACCTGGCAGTTTCCTTCCATAATTAAAATTGCTATATGTCACCCAACCGATTCGGTTGATCTGTATGCTGAAAATGATTATTATTTTTTTTTATTTTAGAACCAATTAATAATTGTACCAGCAGTGAATTTTATCGGCAAGGATGACTAACAAAAATAAAAATGAAATAAAACAATGATAAATACCATGATTAACACTCTTCCATATATAATTGGATGGAAAGATAATTTTCTAACTATCCCATTAAATTTATGTTGCAAAAGTTGGTATAATCATAAGTGCACTGCCATTTGTTAAAGTTCTTCGAATTTCAAACCCATGATTTTGATCATGACATTTTCAGCCAAACCAAAAATATATGATTAAAAGCAGTAATTATGATTTCCCCAACTATACTGCCAACCCCAATGTTAAGGAGGACGGCAAAAAATAAAAGAGAGTCAAAAGCTGGCATGCATGAATATTGAAAGCTTTTTAATGCCTTCATTTATTTCTCGCACCAGCTTCCTGCTAGCTGCTTGCTTTTCCATCTTCCATAAGTATATATATTTGAATCTGAAAACCTTATCATCACCTTTTCCATACATTTTCTGCCTCTCAGTCGACTAGCCCTAGAAGGGAAATCTGACTCATCATGTGCAATTGATTCCAAAGTTAATAGTACAGTAGTTGATCAGATCACAATACATACGAGTTTAAGTGTTATGATCCGAATTTTAGTATGCATCATTATTGACTTAAATGATCATATGCCAAAATGTTCCATGGTGTATAACATATGGCATGAGGTATATTATATTTGGAGACCTATTGTTTATTTACTAAAATAGACTTTACTAAAAGGGTTTAAATCCTCTACATATAGCAACATAAGATAATAATCCTCTAATTGGATTATTATGTTTTTAGCCAAAAAAAGAAAAAAAAAAGTTAATTATCTAGTGGTAAAATCATTATTTCTTTAGTAAAAGTTCAAAATCTGTTCTAAATCAATAAAATTGTTTATTATTATTATTATTATTATTATTATTATTATTTTAAGATGGCACTGCAAGCTAGCTACAAAAGCTTAAACATCAATATTTCTTTGGGGATTTTTGAGAAATTTTTTTTAATCAGTTTAATTTTGCGCAACATAAATATTATTATATTCTGAACAAATTTCTTTCCCAATTAAAAGTATTAACACAATACATTTTATAAAAATCCTACTAATTAAAATTACATAGGGCGGTGTGGCTTTATATAGGGGTAGGAAGATGGGAGGGCAGTGTGAACACCGCTAAAAAATATACAAGCCATTCTTAACTTACACACACCGCCTTCAGAAGGGATGTAATTCAACATCTTCAACCTCGGATTTTCATTTTATTTTTTCTCTTTATTTTTTTAGTTCAATAAACTTGAAGAATTAATACATCATGCATTAATATACACTTTAATTACAATGTTCTAAATAAAAATATATGCAAATTACTTCGATAGATGTTGGAGTTTGAAGATGAAGTTGGCTTTGATGTTATTAAAACCTTGTAAGAACTTGAAAATGAAGTCCAAAATAATCAGAAGTTATTAGAAAGTAGCTTCTCAAAAAAATTGTAAAAATGTTAAGCATGGATTGAAAAAATGGAAGAAAATAAAATATATTTGCAAAAAAATTAAGTAGTTGAAGTAGGTATGTATATTAAATTAAAGATCGATAAAATTGATAAAATAAATATAGATTGATAATGATATACATAAATATCTAAACAAAAAAAAATAACATAAATAGTTAATTTATTGGTGAGATGGATATCTATACAAAACTCTCTTTTGCAAAACTAATAAAACAGAGGCGGTGCCTATGCAACCAATTAGTAAGCCAAGAAAAAAAAAATATTTATATATAAATATGTAAATACACAATTACACATCTGTCAATTTTCGGCCTAGTTTCGATGGAAGCCCATAAACAGCTTTTCAAACATTCCTTCCTTTATAATGCCCAACTTAACTGTGCTTTTGGCAAATAGGTTTGAACTTTTTTTTTCTTTTTTAATTTACCAAAAAAAAATGTTTGAACCTTTTTCTTTTCTATAAAAAAAATAGTAAAAATAGGAATAATGGATATTGCCACTAGCTATATATATAGCTAAAGGCAGTACTTTCAATTGGACATGACCTCACGTTAATTGGACTTCACAAATGTATACCATCATATTTAGAGTAATAATTTTATGAAAAAAAGCTAACCAACCATATTATATGTATGAGTTTAGAAGTTGTAGTTTGAATTTCAGCGATTATTGCCTCAGAATGTCTAATATCGAATGGTGCTGGATAATTGATTCGATGCTTATAGCACTACATGAGGTATTTCTTTATTCATCAAGAACAAAAAAGGGTCTAAATGCATTTTAGTACTTTTTAAAATTAAATTTGTTTATATAGGGATCTCTATAACTAATTTGTAAAATTAGTACCCTATAATTTGAAAAAAAAAAAAATTTTGTCCAATTTAATTAAAATCAATGACTTCCGTCAACTTAAAGGTCATGTGCATAATAAGTTACCATCAAAATTGGTTTTTTCATTTTTAATTGTACCAAAAACTAAAAAAAATTAAAAACAGAAAGAAAAACTATAAATGAATTTTAAATTTTCTTTCATATTGTTAATCTTTTTTTTTTTTTTAACTTTTGGTATAATAAAAAAATTAATAAATTAATTTTGAAAGTCATGTACTATGCATGCAACTTCTAAGTTGACGAAATTATTCAATTTTAACTGAATTGGACAAATGTATAGTTTTTTCAAATTAGAAGGTATCAATTGCACAAATTAATTATAAAAGACCCTTATGTGAACAAAATCAATATTAAAAGGTTTAAAGTGCATTAAAAAAAAGAAAAAAAAAAAGAGACTAGACTAGACTAGACTATAATTCTAATTTTGTGGCCTCTCAACCAAAGCCATGCATGGTTAGTTTTTTTTTGGTAAAAAAAAGGACCTACCTCTAGCGGGATCATAGGCCCATGAGGTATTTAGCGAGTGGACCATGCATGGTTAGTTTGTTGTGTAAGGATTGTGGATTGTATTATATAATACATGGTTTATATAATGCAATATTTGGCATTTATAAAAGGAGGAGCATTATTTTATTATGGGCCCAACTATAAACCTTCATATACTGTATTATATAATGTATTATATATATATATATATGATGAGGAGGAGAGGAATAAGCATATGTAATAATCCTATGGGAGCTTATCCTTATTAAAAGATAAAATATAAAAGAAATAATGACCCAACTTCTATCAGCTTAAGCTTTTAGGATCAGTGGTGATTCAACATGGTATCAGAGCTGAAAGACCTAGTAGTCATAGGTTCAAAACCCAATAGGTCCACCCAAAAATAAAAATATGTGTGAGGATTTAAATGAGCCCAAAAAAAGTCGGGCCAAAAATGCACATGTAATGACCCAAACAGGCCTTACATGTGAAGGGAATAAGGAGTATTAGAGATACAATATAAAAAAGATGATGACCCACATTCTGATCCACATTCTATCAGCTTAAGCTTAAGGATACAATAATTGATACACTGTATTGTATTAGCCTATATATTAATAGCTTGTTTTGTATTAACATGTATTATTATTGTAGAATGTTTTGGTGCAAAATTGCATTAGCATGTATAATTATAGTAATGTGTTTTGTGCAAATTAAGTTGTATTGTGCCAAGGAGCTAGAGCCGGTAAATTTACAAATTTTCTACTCGGGGCTGACGAGATTCCAGTGCGAGGCTGCAGGAAAAAAAAATGAGGAAAAACAAAATGGGAGAATCAGGAGTAGGGGGGGGGGGGGGGGGGNGGAATTTGCGTTTATATATATATATAATGTTATTTATTTATTTGATCAGAAAAAGGAGGATAACCAAAAAAGTACAGAACATTAATGTTGTCAGACTAGTACGACGTACTCATACAGGCATTAATTTTGAAAAATGTTCTTTGTCAATTGTCATCATGCCAATGAGGGAATTTTCACATGGATTTGAGAATTAGCCGCAATTTAATTAGCTACCAGTTCACTTTATTGAATGATCATCACTTATTTTTAATATAAAATAAAGAATGATCATCACCCATAGGCCATAGGTTTCACATGGAACAATTTAATTAGCTACCAGTTCTCTCTTTATTGAATGGGTGGTAAAAGATGACCTGTATCTGTATATAATTTTTTCTCCTTACATGCATCTCTCTCTCTCCTTAATTTCCTTGCAGTTTTGAATTAAGTATTATATATCCATACAGCAAAACAAAAACAGCATGTTATACATATTCTTGGCCAGTGTAAACATATTCTTGTTAGAGGTACTATTACAGATTTGAGAATTAACCGCACCATATAGGTAGAGACACCAAATTTGTCACAATAATTTTGTCATAGATATAAGTTTGTAGTTATGTAGGCTGTCATTCAAGGTCCAACACTAGCTAGAATCTCTTCAATATTTGCGTTTCGGTGCTATATATTTGTGTATATACTTTTTGAGGCAAAACTTTAATTTTAGATTTGATTGATTTGAATATCTTCACCTAGCTTCAATTATTTTTGTTAAGTTAAGGTTCAATCGATTTGTCAATGTAGATTATCACTTTTTGTCTAAACTGCTTATTCGAAATATATATATATAATTCTTGCGAACTTCGTTTATCAGACTTTTTTTTTTTTGGGGGGTAAATTCGTTTATGAGACTTGAAATATAGCTTTTCAGCATAAAAAGCAAATAAATAAATAAAGACTTGAAATATAGCTTTAGCAACGGTTTTATGCTTTTTATAAGTATTAAGAAGCGAGAGTTATACACTTTCTTTAGCTTATTAAGATTTGCTTATGTTGTTGACAAATTGACTTGTACACGTCATAATATATTTATATTTACTGAGGCATCATCAATACGCGTCATAATATCGCATTCGAACCAAAAAAATATATGTGGCGAAATACGATCACTAGTGGCAAAATCTATCAGTCAATATATATGAAGTTTCTAAGAATTTAGGCACTAATAACCACTTTCATCTGTCTAACATGTCCATCAAGTGCCATTTAAAAGCTAGCATTTCCTCTACAAAACATTTAAGCCAAAATGTATCCACATATATTATCTGTATTTGCATCAACCACACAACGAACTGACAAATAAATAAATATAATATTAATATTGTATAATATTCCCACACTTTAACAAAATTATTAATGAGCCAAAGTGCAGAAAACTTGTCACCAATATATATAGTGTTACATTGTAAGAACCATTATTGTAGCAAATTCGCTGTTTTTGTAGCTGTTTCCTATTTAGCTACAACATAAGTTCGTGGGTCTGTCGTAGCAATTGGTGCGTGATTAATTATCTACAGCTACAGAATTTTTTGTCCGTCGTAGCTAATCAAAATTAACTTATAAACCATACTCAACCATGGTTAAGCCTTTTTTAGTAGCTAATGAGGGATTTTCCAGCTACGAAATTTATTGTAACTGTTTACTTTGAGCTACGCCATTGATAATGTAACTGTTTTACATTAGCTACACGTAATATTTGTCAATACCATTAGCTACAACATATTATTTGTGAATGTTAATTAAAATCTACAAAATTATAATTGTAATAAATTGTATGTCTGTGACTATTGGTCAAATGCTACAATAATATATATTGTAGCAATCCATCATGAGAGACTAAAAGTGTGTTTGTCATTGATTTTCACCAGCTACAAAATTAATTTTATTTGTAGCTATTGTTCTTTTATGATAAAATTTTGTGGCTATATATGAAACCATGATATATTTCCAATCAGCCATTGAGATTTCCACAATATATACATCCACTCAAGCATAAAATAAATTTAACAAAAAATATACACACTCATTCAAGTGCAAAATTGTATACATATTAGAGCTTCCATCATTTACATATGTCACCACATGTACATCATCATTTTCCACCCTTACATAAACAAAAAAAAAAAAACTATTGGGTATATGCAGGTTAGGTTAAGTTTTCTACTTCACAGATCCAAGTACACCCTGCTACAAAGGTCTAAGTACCCTAAGTCAAGTATCCATACAAAATAGAAGCTTAGAACTTCATCATGACAATTATATACATATGGCCTAAAGATAATTACCATTTAGAGTAAGAGTTTTTACTGGTATATACTCAAAATATGTGGGAAGACCCTATCATTCTTAAAGTACCCTTCCAAGCTGATTTTCCAGAATCAAACAGTTGCATCAGGTTCATGATGGCCCGAATCTGCAATCAATGATTTGTCAAAACGGTTAATAAATTGACAAGTTATGTTTCATTCACAAATTGCAAAACTATTTTCTGGGTTTCCCCATACATTCAAGTATGAATATATTAATATATTTATCATATATCAAAATTAGGGACTTTACCATAGTTTGTTGTGAAGTGTGGATGTGATCCTTCCAGTTCAAGAAGTTTATCTTCCTGTGTTTGTTGTGAAGTGTGGATGTGCTTTAAATTTTTCAAAAAGTGTTTGAGATCTATTTTCTAGCGCATCTTGTCAAGCTCTTAATTTTGAAACCTCATTCTCCAATTCTTCACCCCTCATTAAACATCTAAGATCCTTTTATTTGTTGCAATCCTTGCAAAATATAACAAAAATTATACTTCTCCTTTCAAAAAAATGTGAAGGAAGGAAAAAGAAGAAGAGTGGGGGAGGACACAACTTCTTGTGTGCTTCACTCACCACACTCAAGACCTCATTGCGGTGACCACCAGCTCCAGCAAATATCAAAATGCATATTCCAGTTTGAGCATTCCATAGCCGAACTAACTCATCCTAGTTAATCTTCAATGTTAATAGAAAATTCATATGACAAAAATGTGTAAAAGAAAATAAAAATAAATGTTGTATATTCACTTTGCTTGCCGAAACCACCAGTGATGGCTTCATAATTGGGTCCTTATTTCGTTTATTGAGTCACCCTGTCTGACAAAGCTCTGCACACACATGAGGAGCAAAAGAATGAATACAAATATGCTTTTCTTCCTTTGTCTTTAGCCCACCATATCACATGTGAAGAGCGTTATGAAAAATCAAGTACCTTAATAGTGTGCATATTGATTATACATTATATTAAAATATTGTAAAACAATGAAGGTATTCTAGATGGGACATAAAAAATTTACCAAGTTAACCTGGATTTTGTTTTGTTTCTGATAGGCATAAAATGTTAATGTTTTTATGCCACTTTTGATATTGAATTTAAGCTATTTTATGATTAATTGTTAATGAAAAATATTTAAATATTGTATTTTTCTATTTTCAGTAAAAGAAAGACAAATGCTGGAATTACCGAATTTCTGCGCAACTTTTACTGAGAAAATCATATCTGGAGCCACACTTAGACCTTTTGTGAGATTCCAATTGCTAATGATTCATGATTCAATATTCTTCAATTTTACAAAGTTTAATTACAAATGGTTCGGCCAATCAATGCCAGTTTTATTTACAAATTCAACAAATTCATCAGTTGCGGCAGATTTACACTATCTTGGGACAATGAGGATTTGAGTGTCTTCCTGATGTCCAATTTGTACGATCAATATATTCCTGGAAAGCTAACATACAGACCTAATGTTTGCAACAAAAATCACATATCTCCTATATTCTCTAGGTTTTAGAGACACCTTAGGGTTAAACCTCTCCAAAATCTCTCCTATAAATAGATACAACCTTGAAGAGTGAAAAACACAATTCCTTACACTAGTTACAGCTCTCACGGCTACAGCAGCCTTGTTCCCTCTCCAGCCGCACCTTTCCCTTTTTTTTTCTTTCCCATTCTCACAGCAACATAGGTTTTTAGTAGATTTTATATTCAGAGAGCAAAGTTGTGTTACACAAAGAGAAGTCCAAGGAGATTCGGCCAGCCTTTGGAGGAATTAACTTGAAGCTTTGATCATTGTTTGAAGAAGCCAAGAAGAATAGATTGAAGGATCAATTCCCAGCAGTCATAAACAGGATTTCTTTTCTTTTCTCTCATCTTCTTTGTTATTTAAATGATGTTGTCTCTTAGTTATTTCATGGATAATTTTGAGATAATGTGTAACTAATTTTACTATAAGGATTGTGGTGTAACCCTATTACAAGTATTTAGTTTTTAATGCATATTTAGTTTGATTCATGTTTTAAGGTTAATATTTCATTGTAGTTCTTAATGCTTTCCATGAAAATGTGGATTGATTTAGTATTTATATTGACTTAGGGATAAGGAATATAAATATGGATGGGCAATGAAATACATGTTTATAGGAATATTAATATTGCATGCCTTAGTGACAACTTTAACAAGGTCTTATTGGGTTTGCATGTCTTAGGACTTAAATTTCCATATTTACATTAGGGATAATTAAATACGTTGTGCTTGCTAGATTAGAATGCATTATGGGATCAACTTCTAGTCATTTGTGGTTAAAGGGGGGTTAACGTATGAATCTATTTTGCATTAGAACTAAATATGAGTAATAGTAGTGAAATCATGATCCTTGTTCTTTAAAATCTGTGAAATCTTACTTGCTGCATTTTTTTTTTATTATTGCTTTCTTTTTAATTAAATGCTTGGTTACTCAACAAACAAACTTTCAAAAACAACTCTCTTTTAATTTTCTAAAATTTAATTTACAATTGATTTAATTTATAACTAGAGACGTTATTCCTCATGGGATCAATATCGGTTTCCTTCTCAAAAGGAATCCACTTTATTAGTTGTTGATTCGTATACTTGCGAGTTGATTAATAATATACCACAACAATTTCCAAAAGAGAGATCAATTATAGCCATTACTAATATAATAGTTTGTCCAACTACAATACTATAAAACCTAGTTGTTCAATCTTGGATAAAAATATACCTTGTGTATCTTCTCAGTGCCAGTGTCAATGACTCGAATTATACCATTGATTTCCCCAACCACAGCAAATGGAGTTCCATCTGTGTTGCATGCCCAGCTCACAGTGTAAAAAGACTCTTCCTTCTGATCTACAAAAGCACATTAAAGTCGCATGATATATAAACAAATAGTTATATAAATCTACAAATGAAAAGCATACTTCACATATGGCTGTAGAAACTCACATCTTCATCAATGTAAGACTGCAACACAGCTATGACACCCCCTTCAAGACATTGGTAAAGAGTCACCTGAAAAACATTAAGAAATACAATTACAAGAAATACACTTACAAGAAATACACTAGATAAAGGAAGGAAAATCTTATAACAGATTCCAAAACTCGTATTAATAATGTTGGGTATGCAAATGCCACTGATATGTTGGTTTATAAGGCCGAATCACATATTGCCATATCATTTTACTCTTACCCTAATTCATCAGCATTTTCATCCAATGTATCCATAAATGAAGGTATGAATTTATGTACACCTTTGGACTGTTTTCGAAAATCTAAATATTTTAAGAAAACATAACCAGAAGACAGAAATCTTGAGTTTAACATTACTTTGATCCTGGTTCTCCAACGTCATTCAACATTCCAAAAGTCAACATAACATAACACCTAGAAATAGAGTTCCAAACAAGAGTTGTCCACTAATGTAGCAACAGTCAAATGGCTCTCAGCTTAACTGCACCCAGAACAGGCATGAGCAGAGAAAAAGCTAATTTAAATACTAATTTTAAACAAAAGCAGTAACATGCTCCAATCAATCAGAGCACGAGGCCCTCATATAACAGTAAACTTCTTCAAAGTGCTTCTTTAACCTTTTCCTTGGTGATACATTACAATATTGTCTCAAATCCTAAATAAAAAATGAAACTTTAGGCTTGATTGAATTGCTCGGGAAAGCTCAAACACTATATTAAATCATGCTCAAAGCATTTAAAATTGATTTGTTTCTGTTTCACCATTCTAATCAAAGATCTAAATTTGAACATGAGGGAGCTCGTAAACCAGCATGCTAATTCCTATGTTCCAATTTTTCACCAAACCCCAACTAACAAATATAGAGTTCCACTATACTTAACAAACAAAATAACCTATCAAAGCAAAAAACTAGAGAACAAATGCATATCTAGCTAACAGGCCAAGAATTGGAATTTAAATTCTGGGTAACAGGAAAAAAAGGAAATAAAAAAACCCAACTATTATGTTTAATGAGGGGTGAGTTATGAGTTTTTGAAGTAAAGAAGTAGCATTTTTGAAGAAGAGATAGATAATGTGGAAAAGACAGACCAATGATATATCAAATCTATTATGTTTTCTATAAATAAATTAATGCTCTCTCTAATTTTTAGGACTAGGTGGTGTTTGGGCTAAGGTAAATGGGATAGATATAGGTGGTTGGTGAGGAGTGGTTGAAATAGTTGGTGACTTTGTTTGGGAAGGAGAGGAAACGGGTGGAATATCACAGCAATGTGGTTAAGAGTCACTATATGGCATTGATGAGGTGCTGGCGTGGTCATCACATGGTATGGCAGCAGTTTTTGAATTTGGGTGAGGTAAGGTGTTTGATTGTAATTGGTCCATTTCAGCTCGGTTGTACCACTCATTGGCATCAATATAAGTTGTCAAATGTAGCAGATCCTGTGAAGAAATACAAGAATTTTTAATGAAAGGAAATTGGGTTTCATCAAAGACAACGTGCTGCGAGATGAAAACTTTATTTGAGCTAGGATCTAAGCAGCGATATCCTTTGTGAGAAGGACTGTATCCAATGAATATTTATGGATAAATCTGCTTCATAAATTCATGGTTGCCTTGTTTTTTTAAATACGAAAAGCATCTACAGCCGATCGAGTACTTTGTAGAGTTTGTAATAGGGAGTAGTCATATTCAAGCTAGAAGAGGGCAACCTGTTGATGAGATACATGGCTGTAAAGAAGCAATCAACCCAGAGTTTCAGTGGTATTCCAACATAGAACATCATGGTAAGGCCTGTTTCTACGAAGTGGGGATGTTTTCTTTCTGCTGTGCCATTTTGTTGAGGAGTTTTGGGGCATAATTTTTGATGAAGTATACCATAATTTTTCTCTCCATTGTCACTTTGAAAAACTTAAATTTTCTTTCAAACTGATTTTCAACTAGTCTTTGGAACTTCAAAAATGTATCGTAAAAATCAGATTTTTGTTTTAGAGGATATAGCTAAGAGAACTTGCTGCAATCATCGATAAAAACGACATAGTATTTGAATCCTTGGTTAGAGACAACAGGAGATGGTCCCCAAAGGTCACAATGAACTTTATCTAAGGGAAACTTTGCAATACTATTCGATTTTATGAAAAGGTTGTTTACAACTTTTGCCTAATTGACAGCTGGTGCAAACCACATTAGCTTTATTCCAATTTGAAACACAAATTGTCTTTGTTTTATTCAAAACTTGTAGGTATTTAAAATTTGGATGTCCAAGCCTTTGATGCCACAAGGTTGATGGTGCTCAGTTTTTCCTTGATGCATTGAGTGCCTTTGTTTTGTCATCATCCAGCCGATACAAATTTCCTTGTCTAAAGCCCCAAGCTATTGTCTTGTTGGTGGGATCCTTAATAGAAAAACCAGAGCAATTAAATTCCACTCTACATTCATTATCATTTGTCAACTAACTAATAGAAAAAATATTTTTCTTTATTTTTTGTACCACCAAAAAAAGTTTTAAATCCAAATCTTTATTTACAGTTTTTATGATTGAGTTCCCAACATGAGTAATTTTCAAAGAATTTCCATCTCCCACGTAGACAACATCCTATCCATTATAAGGCATAGATGAATATAAGATACCTTGATTGTTTGTCATGTGAGTTGTGGCACCTGAATCTACAAAGAAAGGTGTACCTGTAGCTTCTACACCTTCAGTGAAAGCAATGTTGGCTTGTTGCTTGTCATCCACATAATCATACCTGATCCAGCACTTGCAGCTGTATGGTAAGGTCTTACACAAATCTGGCAGTAAGTGACTTCTCTTCGATTTTGACGAGATTCAGAGAAGGTCCTGGCTTTATTTGAGTTGTTGTTGGTTGTTGGATTTGCACCGTGACTATGCCTGTTGGTGTTTGGTTCTTGGGAAAAATTTGCCGGTCCAAAACCTCCTCCCATTGAGGTGAATCTCCCAGAACTTCGAGCTCTGCCTCTTTGTCCAACAAAAGCTTGGGTCTGATCAACTTTGTATTTTTCTTCTGTTTCAAAACTTTGTAAAACTTGGTCATGAATTTTTAATGCGAGAACAAATTGTGTAAATGTGGGATACGGTTCTTTCGACAACATCGCCAATCTAAAACTTTGGTACTTTGGTCCTAGACCACATGACAAATGAAAACACTTATCAAGGTCATTAACAGGTTTCCCTATTGTAGAAAGAATATCACAAATAGAATTAAAAAGTTTGAGATACTCATCGATTTTGCTTTCTCCTTTCTTCAGGGTCATTAGTTGATCACTTAGAAAAATTTCCTTTTCATTTGTTGCAAGTAGCAAGTATTCTTCAATGGCTTTTGATGTGTGTCGTAAACACCAAAATTATAATACTGAATTTACCAGAACTATAGTAGTGGCAAGTCCAGGTCGAATCCACAGGGACTGTGTTGAATTCCAATTTAAATTCTATCCTAGTAAAACTCTAAACTAAAAAGATAAAAATGGGGGGTTTTAGATTGCTTGCAAAATATTCTAAATTAAATCAAAACTAGTAAATACTGAAAAGAAATAAATAAGAGAAACTCTTGGGATCAGAATAATTCATAAGACTAGTAAACAATTAATCATAGACATAAAAAATCCAATTCTTCATTCAGTTTGGCATAAATAATTGGCACGGCCTAATTATTCTATACTTCTCACTAAAATAAACTAATCCAGATACGATCATGAATTAGTTATAATTCTGAAATTAAATCTAGAATCAACGTGACCTGGATTTATCTCAGAAAATAATCAAGAACAAGAGAAAAGCCAAATAAAGATAAACTCTACAAACGTTGCAAAGTTTTAATCTAATTTATATTTTTCATAGACAATTAACAGAAACTGGGATCATAACCATTAAAGTCTATTTGCTACTAATTATTAAAAACCCAATACGATTGAGAATTCAATTTAGCAATAATCCAATCTCACATAAAAATAACGGATCCAAATTATAATTATGAGAAATTGAAAATATAAACAATAAACACAGAAGAACATAAACTGAATGATTAAATTGGATTGAAATAAAAACAAGTCTCACAATTGCATAACTAGCTTAGAATTATTCTTACCCAATAAAAGAATGTTAGAAGCACAAACTTGAGAGAGAAACTCAATTCTAATGGTAAAATTCCTCTAAAAGTCGGCTCCCCCTTTTACAACACTGATAAAACATATTTATACTAAAATTTAGGGTTAAAACTGATAAAATCGCGTAAAAACGAACAAATTCGCGCTCACCCAGGCGGCTGTCCAGGCGCCTGGGCAATGGACCTGGGCTGCACTGCCTTGCTGCCAACGTCCAATTAATTACGGTTTTGCCACTGCTTCTTCAGTTTTTCTGTTTAATTACGATTTTGCCACTGTTTCTTCATTTTTCATCCCTTTAAGCTCAAATCCACCTAAAACATAGAAAAATATAAATTAATCCATTTTAAGTGAATAAAACATGCTCAAATCAAGTATTAAAGTATATAAAATATATATAAATTGCATCCTATCAGCTTTCCATACTCGAAAAGCTGAATCCAGACCGAATGTGAAGCTAAGTACATCAACTGTCATGGTTCCCAAAAGCCAAGTTGTAAGCAATCCATCATTACTGATCTAGTGCTTAAAGTTTGGATTCACTGCCTTGCTGCTTTGATCTATTGTGAATTCTTGCAGTGGACGTTCTCCATCAATGATATGATGAAGAATTCCAATGCTTCGAATAAGGGCAACTATATGTGACCTCCACATCAAGTAATTTGTGGAGTCCAATTTCATAGATACAAGACTAGAGCACTGATGGAAGGATTGAATTGATAGAATGGGTTCAATCTCAGATGTGATATTCAGGTTTAGCTTGGTTGATCTCTCCTGCTCCTGATACCATGTTGAATTACCACTTTTTCTAAAAGTTTAAGCTAATAGAAGGTGGGTCATCATCTCTTTTATATTTTATCTCTAATACTTCCCCTCACATGTAGGTCCATTTGAGTCCTTACATGTGCATTTTTCGGCCCGGCCTCTTTTGGGTCCTCACACATATTTTTATTTTTGGGTGGATCTATTGAGCTTTGATCCTATGACCACTAGATCTTTTGGCTTTGATACCATGATGAAAAATAAAAAGAGTAAACAATATTGAAGAATAAACACGAATTGTAAAAACACTTTTCTTACTAGCTTTGAACGTGTTTTTATTTCACTACAAAAAAAATCGATGTTTAGTGATGGAAATCTTTTGTGACGGAACTGTACCCGTCACAAAACACTGTTTTTTGTGTCAGAAATTTCAAATTCTGTCACAATTGTAGATTCATTTTCCATTAATTGTGACAAATATTTGGCCGTCACAAATTCAGCTGCGTGGGAACAAAATTTTGAATTTTTGTTTGCATTTAGTGACGTAAAATGACAAATGTCGTCACTAATTGCCTTCCAAAAATATGAAAAAAAATTATTTTCATTTCTGTGACAGTTACTACCCTGTCACAGTTGCTTTAAACATTTAATTGGCATTGTTGGTCACCGGCACAGTTGCTAAACATATCTGTTTTTTGGATATTTGGTGCCTTACTTCGAAGTACAAAAAAAATTGATTTTTTTGTGACGGAAATGTACCCGTCACAAAAAACAGTTTTCTGTGTCAGAAATTTCAAATTTCGTCTCAGTTGTGGATTCATTTTCCATTATTTGTGACAAATTTATTGCCGTCACGAATTCAGCTGCGCGGGAACAAAATTTTGAATTTTTGTTTGCATTTAGTGACGTAAAATGACAATGTCATCACTAATTGCCTTCCAAAAATCAGATGAACATTATTTTCGTATCTGTGTCGGTTACTACCCTGTCACAGTTGCTCCAAACAAGAAAAAAAGACTTTCTGTAATTGAAATCACTGTGACGGTCACTTAACTGTCACATAAATAGAGCCTATACTGACGGATATATATGGATGGTCACAAGTAGTACATTAAATGTGACAAATTCTACATCGTCACAATAGGCCTTCACTAATTGTCATAAAAATTTTGGAGCCAAAAAAATTTGAATTTTTTGAGTTTATCTGTGACGGAAATCATAAATGTTGTCACAAATTACATGAAAAAAATAATTATTTAATTAGAAATGATTCTGTGACAATATTATCTGTCACATTTGAATTTATTGATAATTATGATATTATATCTGGCACCGAAGGTATTCTTTATAATTTGTGGGGTTTAAGTTTGATAGGTTAATAGAAGTTGGTTTGTTGTTTTTTTAATGATTTTCTAGGCAATCAAACATAGGATTTATGGAAAGAAGATATCCACTAGCCTTAGGAATCCAGGTGTTATTCTGAAACTTTCAGGGTTCTTGGCTAATGGGTATTCGTTATTTGTTGCAATTAGGTCTGGGTTTGATAGTTTTTGTAACATCCCGTTTTAAAAAATACTACAAATTTTCAAAGTTGACCAAGTTTGACTATTAGTGGGCCCAGGGTTGACTTTTTGTGTGGATATGCTTTGTCTTTCACGGTGATACCGTTGCGTAGAGCTAATCGATACGAGTCCATAGACTGGTAGTACGCTCGATTCCCAGTTAAGACTGAGAAATTATGGCCGAAAGAGTGTGATGGGTAATTTGGTAATTTCTGCAAGAGGTGGGAAATGACAAAAATGCCCTCATGTATATATTTAAATAATGTTAGAAGAGTCTGGAAGGGGACATATAGACACATGCACCCCCCCTCTCCTCGGAGCCAACCAGTTCCCGTGCACTTCCCCCCCCCCCCGTACCGCTGCCTTCCTCGCCGGGAACGGCGGCTTTCCGGCCAAAATCAGGCCGGGAAATCTTCGGAAAAGGACGCCAGCGACTTCTCCTCTCCCTTGGCGCAGGTGGCTCACCGTGGAAAGGTCCAGACAGCCAGAATTTAAAGGAAGCCCAGTCAGCCCCCACTTCAAATTCGCCAGATTCCGGCAGAAATTGGCAGGCCCATTGCCCGGGGAAGCTTCGTCGGGCCCTCCTCTTCCTTTCCCCACCGTCGGCTTGCCGTGATACACCGTGGATCGCCGGAATCGACGAACGATTCGGCAGGGCCGATTCTCCTCCGGTCGCCAGATCCCGGCAGTTTCCGGCGGTGAAACCAGTCTTTTCCCCCTCTTTTGGACCCCCCGAAGCCCATTCCGATGTCCGTTCGTCTTGAAGCTCGCTTGTGAGGACGGCGCGATTAGAGGAGGCTCGGCCACCGCTTTCCGGCCACTTTCCAACCACCACCGGCGGCGGTTGGACGAGGTAAGTTCACGGTTGCGTTCTATATTTCACGAGCTTCGTTTTGATATATAATTCGTGTATTATAGATAAATATTGGAATTNAAAGGTCCAGACAGCCAGAATTTAAAGGAAGCCCGATCAGCCCCCACTTCAAATTTGCCAGATTCCGGCAGAAATTGGCAGGCCCATTGCCCGGGGAAGCTTCGTCGGGCCCTCATCTTCCTTTCCCCACCGTCGGCTTGCCGTGATACACCGTGGATCGCCGGAATTGACGAACGATTCGGCAGGGCCGATTCTCCTCCGGTCGCCAGATCCCGGCAGTTTTCGGCGGTGAAACCAGTCTTTTCCCTCTCTTTTGGACCCCCCGAAGCCCATTCCGATGTCCGTTCGTCTTGAAGCTCGCTTGTGAGGACGGCGCGATTAGAGGAGGCTCGGCCACCGCTTTCCGGCCACTTTCCAACCACCACCGGCGGCGGTTGGACGAGGTAAGTTCACGGTTGCGTTCTATATTTCACGAGCTTCGTTTTGATATATAATTCGTGTATTATAGATAAATATTGGAATTTATCCGGTTGTGAGCAGTTTTGTCAATAACTGATAATTAGGAATTTGGCAATTTAATTTTGTTTATGTTGCTGCTGGAATTTATGTGGATTTGGATGTGTTCTTGATGGCTAATTAATTGGTGGGTCAATTTGCTGATGGGCTATCTTGGTTTTGAAGATATAGTTTTTGCAGGGTGGGATATTTTGATTCTAAGTATAATTCTGATGATGTGGGAGATAGGATTGAGAAAATTGATGTTTCTGCTGTAAATGAGGAAGAAAGTCATGTTGATGTTGTAGGAGATGATTTTTCTGCTGACAAAAAAGATGATCATGTTCATAATAAGAATCGTCCAACTGTGATTTTGTTTGGTATTAGCCAGCTTCTTTGATTCCACTTAATGAGTTTACCCTAGGTCTTCGGTTTAGGTAGTTGAAATCGTTTTTACTCACTAGGTAATTTTGAATATATTATAACTTTGCAATATAATGGAGGCAATGATGTTGTGGAGTTTGCAATTTTAATTTTAGTGGATGAGATGCATAATTTTGGATTTTCACTTTGCCTAGCCATTTTTAGTCCAACAGCCAAAAGCAAGCACTTTTTAGAATATTTACCTTTCTATTAGGGCTTTTTGTATTATGGGAATGGATCGGTATGTATGTTTTTTCCTTATTGGATATCCTATTGTTATCATGTCT
>QANX01000438.1:0-53084 GCA_003254975.1 Ochetophila trinervis
CCGGAGTACAACTACAACTACCTAAAATGTGAAAGACATTTTGAATTGTATCCAAATCTACTTCTCAAAATATTGCTTGATTAAGCTTTTCTTTGTCTCATGCTTCTGCTTGCCCAGAAAAAGTAATGGTAAGTATCTTGTTTTGCATGACGAGTCTCAATTTCCTCTTTGGTGATTACCTTGGTTAAACCATTTGACCAAGCATAATGTTCTGAGTTTGACTCGGACATTCTGAAGGAAAGACCTCTCAGACATGAATATTACCCTTGGACAAAATGCCTCGGACAATTATTACCCATCTGACATTCAAACTCAGACTTCATCTTCAGCCATCTTACTTCAGTGTCACCCTAAACACTTCAGTCATTTAATCATAGGACTTTGCTTAGCCTTATAATTTCTTAGCCTCGCCGTTGCCTCGGACATGTGCCTCAGAACTTCTTTTTTCAGTAGTGCTCTGCTTCTTGGAGTTCCATGAGAATTGACCATTTTCAATTGTAAATATGTACCCTGAGATACTATTTATGTCATCCATGCTTCCAGCCCAAACACTATATGAGAAGCCATGAAGAAAGCCTCAAACATTGCCTTCATACCATACTCTATAGTGATTGGTTCCTTTCAGATACCTTAGAATTTTCTTAGCTCCTTCATAGTGAGCATGTGAAAGGGCTTGCATATATTGAGATAAGACACACATGACATACATTATATCTTGTCTAGATGAACAAATATAAAGTAAACTTCTGATCAAACTCCTAAAGGTAGAGGGATTTACTTTCGGAGTGCAATCTTCCTTGAAATACTTTTCTCCTTGGTTCATCGGCATTGTCGTGGCATTACATCTATCCATGTTAAATTTCTTTAGCAAGTCATTGATATATTTTTCTTAAGAGATGAAGATGCCTCGGACATTTTGTGTAACCTCCACTCTGAGGAAATAGTTCACATCTCCCAAGTTTGACATTTCAAACTGATCTTCAATGTCAACTTTAAACTTCTCAATTTCTTCTAAAGTGCCTCTGGTCACTAGTAAATCATCCACATAGAGAGAGAGAGAGAGAGACCACCACCATGCTTCCTCAGTTCTTCACGTATAAGATTGGTTCATTTGGACTTCTTATGAATTCTTGCTTCAGCAAGTAACCATCAATTATTATGTACCAAGCTCTCGGAGCTTCTTTCAATCTGTATAAAGCCTTGTTAAGCTTATAGACTTTATCTTTATTGCCTTTGACTATGAATCCTTCAAGTTGTTTGACATACACTTCTTCCTTTAGCATCCCATTTAGAAATGTTGACTTCATATCAAGATGGAATACCATCCATAGATTGCATGCCGAAATTGCAAAAATGAGTCAGATAGTTTCCATTTTTGCTACATGGGCAAATGTCTCCCCATAGTCTACACCGGCTTATTGAGCATAACATTTCGTTACCAACCTTGCTTTGTGTTTTTTGATGGAGTCATATGGATTATACTAGGTTTAAAAAATCCATTTGACTCTCATAACATGTTTCTTCTTCGGTCTGGTCACCAGCTTCCATGTGGCATTATTTTCTATCATCTTCATCTCGAAATTCATTGCATCTCTCCATTCCTTTTTCTCAAAGGCTTCTTTGACACTCATTGGATCACTGAGGACAATATTGCACCTTTCATTTATTTCATTTAAAGGTCGAGTCCCCCTTTTTCCATCTCCTATGTCTAGGTCTGAGCCGATGGTCATCTCTCGGACATCATCGTCATCAGAACCCCGGACATCATCCTCATCATTGATGTTTCTAACATTTGAAATATCTTAGACATCACCGTTGGTTCTAGCATCATCATCATTGTTGTTGTTGTCGTCTCGGATATCATCATGTCTACTCATAGGTAACTCATTTTTACTCCAATCCCACCTCATCTCTTTATCAAAGTTCACGTCTTTGTTTACAAAAAGTTTACAAATTTCAAAGCTGTATACCTAAAAATCCTTGGTCACTTTACTATATCTGACCAAGATACCAACTTGAGCCAAATAGAGATACCATAGGTTACTGAAGACTTTCAAGTTCTCTAAATAGGGCTTGTATCCATGCCAAATCTCAAATGTAGTCTTGTCTCTGACGATCTTGGAGTAGATACGGTTTTGGATGTAGGATGAGGTATTAACTGCATCAGCCCAAACCTTCTTCAGCATTTTTCTTTCAAAGAGAAAGCACCAAGCCATCTTCATGATAATACGGTTCTTTCTCTCGGACACACCATTTTGATGTGGTGTGTATGGTGTAGAAAACTAATGTATGATTCCTCTGTCCTTGCATATTTGCACAAAGCTATGACCATTGGATTCTCCCCCATTGTCCGACTTTACGCTCTTCAGTGCACATCTTGATTGATTCTCCACCAGCTTCCTAAATTCATCAAACATCTTGGACACTTGTGATTTTTGAGTTAGAAAGTATACCTAACACATCCGTGAATAATCATATATGAAATTGAGAAAATATCTATTTCCATGTAGAGAAGGTATACTCATTGGACCACAAACGTCCGAGTGAATCAGCTTTAACTTGGTCCTAGCTCTTTCAAGGCTGATTTTAAAAAATGGGAGTTTTGTTTGTTTTCATTTCTGACATACATCACACATTCCTTCTTCCTCACTCATTTGAAGCATATTCTTAACTACGGAGGAGGTTCTCTTCATAGCCTGGTAGCTAGAGTGTCCAAGCATTTTATGCCAAAACTTAGACAAATTTTCAACTTTGGTACTCAAGGCTTGGTCTATGTCAATCTAAAAGCTCTTGTTCTTCATAGCTACCTTAAACACTTCATTTTTATTTGATTCTATTATTGAGCATGTATTGTCCGAGAATGTAAGTGTATAGTTCTTCTCTAACAATTGTCCTACACTTAAAAGATTCTCACATAATGAATGCAAAGAACATTCTAAATAATTTTGTTGCCTCTTGCTGTATGAATTACTACATCTCATCTTCCTTCCAAATCCATGTAGCTTCCATTTTTTATCTTCACCTTGGTTTAGAAATTTTTATCCATATTCTTGAACTATCCTTCATTGTAGGACATGTGGTTAGAACAACCACTGTCAACAACCCAGTCTAGCTTTCCCTCAAATGCGTCAAGGCATGTAGCAACAAAAAGGTTCTTAGCCTCATGGTCATCCACTTCTTCGTTGAAAACATTGGCTTGTTGTCTCGAACCTCTTTGCCTTGGACCCTTTTGTCTTGGAAAGTTGGGTCAGTCAGTTTGTCTTGGCTTGGACATTTGTATGCACACCTGTTCCACATGACCACTATAATGGCATTTTGTACATTGCTCGTCGTGTCTCCAGTAACAACTTGATGAAGCATGTCCGAGCTTCCTGCAATGTGAGCATGGAGGAAAGTTTCCTCTAGGTTGTGCCCTATTGGGTTCTACCATTGGAATATTTGTCATAAACTTTGGATTATTTTGCCTCGAACGTCTTTGTTGTTGAAATTGTTCTCTGCTTCTTTTTCTGGAGTAATAAGCGTTCTCCATATATTCTTCTTTTCTTATCTGTCTCTTCAGCTCGATAGCTTGGAGGGCATTGATCAGTTTCAAGAGACTGATCTCGTTCAGAGTCCGAGACTCTTACAGAAAGGATATTTTGGACTCAAACTAATCTAGTAAACTCACCATAACCTTTTCCACAATCCATTGGTCTTTTAGCTCCTCTCCTAGGACTCAGATTTAGTTTACCACCTTGAGTAACCGATCAGTGAACTCCTTAACAGACTAGGGCTTCTTCATTTTTATTGTTTCAAACTCTCTTCTCAAGTTGATGATCTGCATCTGCCTCATTCTTGTACTTCCTTAAAACTCTACCTAAAGCTTGTCCCATGCTTCCTTGGCTGTTTCACAACTCATGATTCTTGTGGATATGGTATCACTCACAAATGAGTGCACAACATTTAGTGCTTTGAAATACTTAGCCACTTCCTCGTCATAAAACTTGATTTGAGCAAGTGTTGGATTTTCTCTCAGTTTGGGTTCTCTTCTAGCATTTGTTACATCCTAATGGTCGAATGCTTTGAGATATACCTTCATCTTTATGCTCCATATTGCATAGTTTTGTTTACCAAATATGAATTTTGTTATAGCGGAATAGCTTGAAGATGCCATTTTAAAAGGAATATTTGGTTAAGGTACTTTCTGAATTTTCAATCACAATGTTTTGGTTCACTCTCAAATGATACAAGTAGCGAAAGGTATAAGGAGATCTCACACCACAACTCACCGGATCTTTGCTGCTTTGATACCAAATATGTTGGATTTTGTATGTTTGGCTGAGATATTCTCAAAGAGAAAGGTTAGTAACTCTCTGGTATTGTTTTGCTTTACTTTGGTTTTGCTTGAGGAAGAAGCTAAAGAGAGAAAATATAGAATTTGTTATGTAAAAATCTTTGCATCATTTTTATTTCATTTCCTTCTATTTATAGTGATTACATTAAACTAAAACATAATGTAATTTGGCATCCGGNTCTTCTTTTTCTCTACCGCTCAAGCTTTTTTTTTTTCTTCTTCTTGCTTCTCCTCCATTTGTCCCTTTCTTCTCCAACATATCCTTTTATTCTCCAAATCTCAACATTTCAAAACCTCTCTAGTTCTCTTTCTCTGGCTTAATTTTTTCTTCGTCTTCTTTCTGCCTTTCCTTTTCTTCCCAAACCCAATTGTTTCATATCCGCACACACCCAACTACTTTGTTAGTTCTCTCTCAAAAATCACACCATCTTTCCATTTCTTAAGCAAACTGATATACCTCTTTCTTTTTTCTCATTATTGTGGGAAAAATGGAAGAAAAGGAAGGAAAAAAATGGCATGAGCAATAGAAAGAGGATTTTGAAGTGGGGTTGGAATTCGAAGAAGAAAAAGATTTGGTGGAGAGGAAAAGGAGAAATAGAGAAAAATGAAAAATGATTACAAAAGGGCATGACAAGTAAAGAGATAAAAAATATATACAATATGAAAGAAGACTTAGAAAAAATTAAATTGGGATGCTGAATTGATATTAATTTATATGGAATGGTATCAGCAAAGCTAGTACCACCATGTTACCCAAGCTTTTCTCTTTATTAAAATAAACCTATTTATTTTTATTGACAAGATAAATAAATAAATTAAAACTTTAAAGTCTAAAGTGTGAGAAAAACTTGTGTGGGATGGTCGCACATGCTAACATCGTGCGACAGTCCAATTGTATCACCTATTCAGTTTTTTTTTTTAATTCTTTTTCACTTAAATAAAAAAGAGATTTGTTGGTTGTGGTTTCATTACAAAAAAAACGGAGGTTTTGTGGCGGAAGCAAATTCGTCACAAGG
Source organism: Ochetophila trinervis (assembly GCA_003254975.1). NCBI lineage: Eukaryota > Viridiplantae > Streptophyta > Magnoliopsida > Rosales > Rhamnaceae > Ochetophila > Ochetophila trinervis. Next base: position 5,350 of record QANX01000438.1, read on the forward strand.
CGTAGTATATGTGACGGAATCGTCGCTAAAACTACTTTATGTGACGGATACTAATCCGTCACACTTCCGTCGCAATAGCCACGACACAAAAGGGTTTCCGTGACGGAATACTGTTCTTCGTAACAAAAAACTGTCTTTATGTGACGGCATTAGTTGGTCACAAATATTAATGGAAATTTTCACATTCTGGCGAGTCACCGCCAGCAGGGTTTCAGTGACGAAATTTGGTCCGTCACAATATAATATATGTGACGGTCTATATACCGTCACTTGTGAAAACACTGAAATATTGCATTGATTTCGTGATCGATATGCACCGTCACAATATAACATTTGTGACGGTCTTGTGACGGTCTACCGTCACATTAAACGTACTGTGACGGTATATATACTGTCACTGGTGAAAACAATTATATATTGTTTTTGATTTCGTGACCGATAGGAATCGTCACAATATAATATCCGTGACGGCCTTGTGACGGTAGACCGTCACATTAAACATATAGTGACAGAGCTGTATACCGTCACTTGGTTGTCAGGTTTGTCATTTTTTTCCTGTTATATTTTTTTATCATTTTTTATTCACTTATTTTGTTTCTCTCACATTTAATGTTAATATGGTATCTTTTCTATACTAACACATCACAATGAATATAATCAGTAAATAGTACATATCAAATTGAAGAAGTAGTCAACCAACTTTGAGAAATTTATTTACCATTACGACATTTGATATCAAAGGGTTCAAAAATTATTCATTGAAGCACTTGGCCTATTACATGCTTCATTGAAAAAATCTTATTGTTTACAAAGAAACATCTAAAAAATGTATAACCTCTCTACAAATTTAATGTTTAAGTTTACCACATTCTCTCAATGCTTCTACTCGACAACAATTTAAGGAAATAAAAAAGCAAATAGCTAACTATGAAGTGTTTAAAAACTCTACATTGACTGACAGCCCTTGAGATGTCCTATCGCATGTGAAATTTTTCCATCAAGATTGAGACCTTAAATATTACTGAAAAGACAAACAGTATGGAGAAAAATCATTAGCACCAAAATCAATATTTTAAACACATCAGAAAGAATAATCTAGCAATATATAGTTAACACAAAATTAGATTTATAAGTCTATTGCACTGCCAAATGAATATTTACCACTTTCCACAGATACAAGAACTGAGGAAAATAAGTCCTGACAAACAAGTGCTTTATCATTAATACGAAATTTTAAATGGACCACCTTATTGTAATACGAAATTACCACGTACATATGTTTATATCACAAGTAGTAGCATAGAGCTCAATCATTGCATGCATACCACTACCTGCCACATTCAAAATTGTTTTACAACTTTTGTTATTAAAAACTAAAAGAAAAGATTATGCTCTAATTACCTTGCAGAACAATGCAGCAAGTTAGGAAGAATACCAACAGTTCCAACGCAGGATGCTGATAGAGTACCAAAACTATGACTAGCATATATCCATCTAGAGCCACACCAAAGTATTGTCCCAATTTTGCAGCAGGGACATTTTACACCTGGAAATATATATGCATTTCAATATGACAAAAGACAGCAACATATTTGATGGGATGCAATTTATATATATTTTATATACCTTAAAGATCATCAGTCTCTGTGGAATCGACCTGAACTTGCTGCTACTAGGGTAGTGTTTAAATTCAGTAATTAATTTTGGTGTTTACGACACGCATCAATATTGCAACAATCAGACTTTTCAATACTAATCCACTATATTCTGCTGAATGGCTGAATCATAATTCTGTACTTTATTCAAATTTAAGCAATAATTCATAATCAATCCCTATCATTAACTTCAGATGAAAAAATAAAACCAACAAAACACCAACTTCTGTTTAGAATGTAAACACTATCAATAAACTCAATATTAGTACAAGACCGATATGGAAAATCTATATTACAATTTAACATTATAAAAACTTTAACCAAATCACCAAACCCTAAAATAAAACAAACATGCCACCGGCTACCCACATCCAATTCCTGAAACTGAAACTTATTATACAATATTTAAATTCTTCTCAACTTTACAGATTAAGGAGCAAAGAATTTGTTGATTACCCATGTGAATGAGATCTTAATAAAAAAGTTAACCAAAAATCATGATACTATTAATGCTTACGTTTGGCATTAATTGCAAATTAAAAACATGATAATATGTATTTAGGAACACACATATCCAAGCAGGGCATATGTTACTAAAAACACGAATTCTGTTAGTGTTATCTTGCAAAAAAGTACATTTGAATGTCACAGCTAACATGATATTATAAATGCATACCCAATTTAAGAAAAGACACAATAATAACTGGGAGAGAGAAAATGACCTACCATGTTTGGCCTGATGAAGACCTCAGAAACACAAAAAACATACACATCCCGGTGAAAATCAGATGAGTTAGCACACATTAGCTTTCAAAACACTAGGAAAAAATTAATTCAAACTGCACATATTAGTCAGATGGAAGTTACAAATAATGCTTTTCATTTTTGGAAGATGGAATACATTACAACTCAATGACAACGTAGAGATATAGTCAAACCTGCAAGTCTTGTAAGCAGCAAACTAAATCCCGTCAATATTGCTCCTCTCCTGCGAATGCATTTCTATGTTTTCTTGCGAAACAAAAACATATCAATAAATGCAAAATCAGATGCTAGATAACCATGTAAATCAGCTTCAAAAGTCTTAACTACATTTTACCATATATAAATAATATCCTTATGACTTAACTTCCATGCCTGTCAACCAGTATGAAATGAATAAATTCCTAAAAGAATACTCAAAATTTATAAAACATCATCCTTGCTATACTCTGCATTGGGATCCTCAACCAGTGACAGAAGCTGAGAAAGGCACCACTCAGTAGCCATGTCCCATGATCCCTGTAGTGTGCATTAGTGACGAATTGAATAAAGCATTAACAAACACAAAGTATTAACTTCACACGGATGTCCTGCAGTATCACAAGTGATGCTGATGGGTAGGCAGCAACATTGTATGAGAGATTGGAGAAAATGCATCATGAGGCACATTAAACAAAAACCAAAGGGTTCTTCCATATACTAGTTGATAATAACAGTTATATGATTTATTTATTTTTTATTTTTTATTAGCTCTCTGCATTCTCTACTCACAATTTGAAGCAAGAGTTTTGGATTAGTAATTTATTGTCCCAGAAAAATATATTAAAATTGTGCTTGTCATGCATCGATTGATTGGTAAGTAACAAACTAAAACATAAATATTAGGAGTTCTTATTAAATAGACCTATATCAAACCCTATATAATAAGGATGCATTAATTTTTGGCCACCGTATGGTAGTTAAAAAAAATGAGTGTTTTTCCACATGCACCAATAGCTATAAATGGCAATCGTTAGCACTTAATACTACACTTCCACTTACTTAATAGCATGCAGTCCCAACCTTCTGCATTTCAGCCCTGAAAACACAAAAAATTGAAAAGCTGGAAAAGTAAGTAAGCATCCAAAATGCTTAAAAATTTAAATAAAAAACGTACGCAAATACCATGTGCAATTACCAAAAGCGTTATGGGCACATTTTCTACTTTCGAACCACCATTTTCCAGATCCAAGTTATGTATAAACCTGCTCAAATATAACTTTATGCCATTGCCACAAATGCAATGCATGTATGGTTTAGGTGCATCCATAACAATAAGAAAACTAGGTATGTGCATGAGCTAATATTCAATATGAGTGAGATGAAATGCATTTAACTAAACGCAAACATATTCATTATATAATACAGTACATGAGTTGTACATAAGAAGTGACTAAAAATTTTTATTGAATCACTTGCACAGCTACATGCTACAATGAAATTTTTTTCCAGTAATTAAGGATAAGTCCCTAAAAATATTAACAGCTTCCCAAGAGTCTAAGGCCATTTATACACTACATTAACTGTACACAAAATACTCAAAAGCCTTCCTTTCTACAAGGAATGACATAGTAACAACCCAACTTCGTCATTTTTTTCCTATCGCATACCATAGTTGCTTCAATAATTAGAAGTTAGGACACACCAAAAAAACAAAACCTTATACTACCGTTGTCTTTAAACTTTCCAAACTTGTCCCTGCCATTGGAAATACCCTGCACGATTAAAGAATTCCTTAGTTTATTTTTTTCGTGTACCAAACAATGACGACTAAACACATTTTTTTTTACTTGCAATGTCACTTCTAAATGCAAGCAAAATACCACATATTTTGACATGTACCTTAACCCAGTCATTGCTCGTGGCGAATCTGACTATCCCATCCCGTGTCATTGACTCAACATGTCCGCGCAATGCTTTGAGTGTTGCCTCCATTTCGGCCACACGACCTTCAAGCTGTTGGTTTTGACGCTGCAATGCTTCATTAAACGCCCTTGTTTATTGCATTTCCCTTTCAATGCCAGCCATGTCAATTCGTGATCGCTTCAAGTGATGCATTGGACCAAGTCCCATGCCAACTTGATGGCCACGTTTAGGAGGAATAACCTTGTCAAATATGTCATCGGTTGTCAATTCTAGTCCTTCCTCCGAATCTCTAATCCTTATTAATTCCTCCTACATAAAAAACAGGCCACACGATATTTAAGATCAATGCATAGCAAATTTGCATCATATCATCGTTTGCAACACACACTTCTCCAATAAATTCACTAAAGTCGCACTCCTCATGTCGCATGAAATGAAGGATGTGATATACAGCGCTGCACACAGTAACATATGACTACTACATAATTGTACCCAACCCCCATATACTTATAGTACTACGTTTGACACAACCTGATTTTTTGCAACATTATATGTTTGTATTGCATGCATCAACAGCTATTGACATCCACTGTTAACATACAACCTGCAGCCTATATTTTTCATTCTTAGATATTTCAGCACATCCGTCATCAACCAACAAACCCATAATTTTCAAAACATGCATACACATTAGTAGTCCTAAAACGGCTGTTCGATTAATAAATGTGTATGTGTACGAGTATAGGTACTCACATAAACCCTTTTGGATTTATCATCCACCCATTTCTTCTTGCTTGGGTTGTAGTGTGTGGTATACCACAATGCATACCGGTCCACCGTTCCATCCTATACCATGCCAAACTTGAACTCATCAGTTTTAATTAACCTTAACAGCCATGCTTCAAATAAATAAATAATAACATGCAAACAAATTAATTACCGGCTGTGTGGCCTCGTTTGCAAGTCTAGCGAACGACTTCGTACCCGAACAATGATTGACGCATTCGGCGCCTCTGTTCCGTTTGTTTATCGCACTGATTTTCTGTAATTTGTTTTCACACTTTCAGCATATACGATGGAGGGGTTTCATAAGATTGTATATCCGAACAATTATTTGAATATACCTTGAAGTTGTCCGATTTGAATCTCTCCACGCATAAAAACCATTCATGCAACGCGACCTCCCTTGGACATGCAGCAATAAGGTCTTCCTCCGTCTGACATAGATCGAACCTTTCTTTTAGCCTATATCTCCAGCTGCGGAACTGTTTCTTCATCTGATTTTGAAGCACTTCGTAATGGTGTGGTTCGTCACCGAAGTCAAAGTGCCTCTACAAAACAAATTTAAAGTTGTCGTTAGGTTGAAGATTTTGAATAACCACTTTCTATTTAACAATAAGAATGCAAACATGCGCGAATACGCAGACTTTTTTTGAAGACCACTACTTAACCTTCAATTCTTCCAAAATCGCTTCCTTCCGATTGTTTGGGACATCACTCCATTCTTTTACATGAGGAGGAGCTTTGCTTCGTATCAATGCCCCAATTTCAGTAGTGATTTCTTGCGAGAAGTCACCAACGAACCGCATGACATGCTTCGGAACGGTAACTTTCATGTTCCCCATAATGGGGTTCTTCTTCCTCACCACGAAAAGACTTCGAGTTTTCCCACGCTTTTGAACAGGTCTTGTGGCTGTAAAAAATTTAAATCCAAAGTTTTTACAAGGTTGGACACGCTGTACAATGTTACAACACATGTGATCGACCAATGAAAATACACATTTCATATTGTGTAAAATAGAAACCATTCTTACCATTCGATGCAGTTCCGGCAGCAGCACGTTCATCTTCACCTTCCCCTTCCAATTGGCGGTCACTCGCAGCCCGTGTAGCATCCATGTCCTGTGGCACGGTCTCATCATCATCAATTTGTTCGCCACATTCATCATTTTCAACAATTGGGGGGGTTACATCATCTTCAAACAGCAAAGACGATGGTGCAAGAGTGTCATCACCATCGTCGGCATTAGTTTCGCTGCCAATACTAGACGAGTCTATAATGAAAGGCTCAACAGTGCCTTTGCGCCGAGAGGATGTTGCACCAAGAATGCGTGCTTCCCGTGGGCCACTCCGTAGTATACGCCTTGTTGTTCGAGGCAGGCACCCACCTACATCAACTTTTACATCAAACATCTAATTGACACATAAATTCATAAACGATATCCATGCCAGTTTGTTTCAACCCGTTATACTTGCATATATATGCATACAACATATTCAGGCATGGCAACAAAATTTATTTAATTACCAAAATATATTAAAATGTTATTGTCGTTTGTTTGAAGCAAAAGTTTATAAATCAGTTTAATTTACTTATAATCACATAAAGAATTGGCATTAGGGGTAACGCATGTTAACATTTAAATAATATACAAGTATTTTCATAACTACTACACAAATATGCAACTTTGCAAGCATTAGTCAAGTGGCCATAAACAAAACATTAATGCCATCACGCATAATTAATTAGTGAACGGTTTACTAACTTGGGACAGGTTTTTGAGCCTTGCCACGTTCTCTTACATTCCCAAATAGCTGAATGTTAACACGCTTTTTAGGACTTCGGCGAACCTGAGGCAAAGGTTGGGAGAATGCGATGCCTTTTCCTATTACATACATATACAAATAAATTTTTTGTTACGGATATCTTAAGGGCAGAAAATTATGTGAAATATTAACTACCTTTTGCATTTTTCCCAAACGGTGGAACATTCTGTGAAGGCGTCGTCTCACGAACGGGTGTAGGTGCTGTGCTGTGAACACTTTCTGCTTCGCTTCTCCGCACACTAACCCATTCATTGCCTGCATTTAACAGCCATGAACTCATCAAATTTAGTCCACACACAAGTTAGCACACTTCAACAACAAAAAGCAAGGTCAGCAAATTCAGTGACAATTAGCATATTTAAAATCGTTCAACCTGTGCATGTTTTCTTCTTGCAAAGTCCCGCACTTGGTTGTCCCGCCTTCTTCTGTGGAGGTTTTGTTGTGCTTTGCCCTCGGCGCAACGGTTGCTTTTTAGAAAACATTATATATGTATCTTGAGTTTATAACCAAGCTGCATAAGCAATATCATACGTGACAAATATCTATTAGCAAAATAACATATAATCGTCACAAGGCCGAATGGCCTACTGCAATATGCATAGTTGACAAAATTTTATTACACCAACAACTAAATAATATATGTATTTAATACTCAAATTCTTATAGCAACATTTGGATGTAACAAAGAAATTTTTACAAGGAAGGATTATGAATCACTTTCGGAGTCGGCCGTATAAAATCCATTATCACTACCTGAGCTGCCACATTGCACACCCTCGTTTCTCTCAACTCCCGCTACACTAACAAGTATACCATCCATGTCCGGCCTAGTCCTACTTTCATCAAACTCATCGGTGAAACTAATACCCAAGTCATCATCACACTCATTTTGTTGATAAGCATCGTCTTCTGCTGGATCTATATCCATTTTGGTCACTTGAAAGTCGTACAAGTTGCGGGGCTGCACCCTCTCGACAACAACCCAACCCTTTCCCATCTTTGGGTCCGGTAGATAAACAACCTCCTCTGCTTGCGCTGCGAGTACGTAAGGGTCGTTCTTGTACCATGTCTTTGATACTTTGATACTTTGGATCTTAAACTCATCAATGGTAACTCTACTTCGGCTGCCAATATCCCACCAATCGCACTTGAAAACAAAGACTTTTTGATGTTGTCCTCCATAACTTAGCTCGTAGACATCCCGGAGTTGCCCGAAGAAGTTTTGTTCCTCACCGTTGTGCTCGGCTCTAACAACAAGACCACTATTTTGAGTTGCTAGACAACGATCACGGTCTATTGTTCGAAACCTATGCCCATTTATTATGCAGCCACTATAGCGGACAACTCTTTTATCGGGTCCTCTAGCAAGCCATTTGATATTGTCAACTGAACCATCACTGTCGCCGGCATCATACCGATGCAGCTGCATATTACAAGCATTAAGCAAGTGGACGGGTTACTATGCAGAAGGTAATCCCTATATTATTTGATACAAATTTTGTGACACAAGTGAAACCTTGTTTCATACCCGCTGGAGCAGCCACCTAGGAAAATGTGCTTGCTGGTTGGTATGAATGTCCGAACTTGTTTGACCTTCCACTTCTTCTCTATGTGCACTACAAGTACAAATTTACACAGTGAAGGAAAAATCCTAAAACCGTCACTATGTTGAAGTAATTAGAACGAAACATATGGGGAAAACAATCTACTAAAAGTAACTTACTCAATATATGGAAGCACTTCGGTACAATTGTTCAATACATACCACCGGATCTTCATCCACTCGATCATATCAAGCTCTGTGTATTTGATTCTGCCAATACCACGTGCCTTATGTGAGAAAGTAGAAAACTTTGACCTCTCATTAGATACATTGACATCGTAGTTCCTATCCGGTCTATTAAACCTTGTCTCCACATCATTTAGATACATGGAGCAAAAGACTAGACATTCGTTTGCTATGTAAGCCTCGGCAATCGATCCTTCGGGCCGCACTTTGTTTCGAATATAGCATTTCAGCTTGTGTAAGTACCTAAGAAATGGGCAAATTTATAAATTAGAACCAAAAGTGCCAACGCATGTACAAGTGCAAACCTAAGACATTAAGTTAGAATAAGTACCTTTCGAATGGATACATCCATCAAAATTGGCACGGGCCCCCTAGGATTGCTTCACGTGCAAGGTGAATTGGTAAGTGAACCATGACATCAAAGAACGAAGGGGGAAACACCTTTTCAAGAGTCGACAACGTCACTGCAATGCCCTTATCAATGAGATTTAATGAATCCTTTGTCAAGGTCTTCGATGTCAACTCCCTAAAGAATAAGCACAATTGAATAACCGCTGTACATACATCTTTGCGTAGGGTTCCACGCAATGCAATAGGCAGCAACCTTTGCATGAGGATGTGACAGTCGTGGCTCTTCAAGCCAGAAATTTTTGTTTCACTAATGTTGACACACCTCGAAATGTTGGACGCATACCCATCGGAAAGCTTGACATCAAGTAGGAATTGACACACCGTTCTTTTCTTGACATTATTTAGCATGTAACAAGCGGCGGGCAAATACACGGATCCGTCCGTGCGTATAGGGTGGAGTTCTTGCATAATGCCCATTGCCTCTAAATCCAATCGAGTATTGTATGTATCCTTTGTTTTTCCTTCGAGGTTCATTATTGTTCCTAACAAACTGTCACGCACATTCTTTTCAATATGCATAACGTCCAAGTTATGCCACAATTGAAGACTTTTCCAGTATGGTAAATAAATAAAAAATGGATACTTTGCGCCAATTATGACTAGCATCATGCCGCTTCCTTTTTCTTCTCCCGTTAGACAATTTACCGAAAATGAGTTGACTAACATTTTGTAGTTGAGCCCATATATCATGACCGGACAACACCTTAGGCGATGCCCGAACCTCCCTAGAGGTGTACCATCGGTTGTTCCGTAACCTATGGTCAATCGGTAAGAAACGGCGATGTCCTACATAAGCAATCTTGTGGCCATGTTTCAAGGACAGAAAATCAGCATCAATATTACATGTAGGACACGCTAGCTTCCCTTTTGTAGACCATCCCGATAGATTCCCATAAGCTGGGAAATCGTTAATTGTCCACAACAGAGCCGCATGCATCTGAAATAGTTCATTAGTTGATGCATCAAATGTATGCACACCAGCATCCCACAGTTGTTTTAATTCACGCACTAGTGGCTGAAGATAGACATCAATATCATTGCCCGGCGATGTTGGACCCGGGATGAGCAAAGACAACATGAGAAATGGATCCTTCATACATCTCCAAGGTGGCAAATTATATGGGACAAGAATAACAGGCCACATGCTATACGACGTTGCCTTGTTGTCAAACGGATTAAAACCGTCGCTAGCAAGTCGAAGCTTCACATTTCTTGGTTCACTTGCAAATAGAGAGAAAGATTCGTCAAACTTCTTCCATTCATCAGAATCGGCCGGGTGCCTTAGTATGCCATCTTCTACCCGCATTTCATGGTGCCACCGCATGTCATGGGCTGTTTTAGTTGATAAGTACAGCCGCTGCAACCGTGATGTCAATGGAAAATATCTTAATATCTTATGCGGAACTTGTTTGCTACTTGATGAACGGTCCTTATAACGAGGTGAACTGCATGTTGGGCACTCTTCCAAGTCCTTAAATTCATTCCAATACAAAATGCAATCATTCTTGCATGCATCAATTTTCTCATAGTGTAGACCGAGGTCTCGGATGACTTGTTTTGCCTTTTAGTATGAAGAAGGGAGATTCGACCCAGCTGGAAGAATTTGGTTTAGTAGCTGCAGCAGCATGTCGAATGATTTGTTGGTCCATCCATTCAATGTCTTTAAGTGCAGCAGCTTAATGAGGACAGAAATCCGAGAAAGTTTACACCCGGTGTACATTAGGTGTGATGCTTCATGGAACATCTGTGCAAACGGATTTGATATGACTTGCGAATCTACTCGGAATGAATTAGATGTCGATGAAGCTGACCATTCATTGAATAAAGCACCTTGCTGCAACTCATTCAGCATATCCCATGTTCCATCCCCAACAACTTCATCATCACCGTCAATAGAAGCATCATCCTCTATCATGTCATCATGGACTTGCGGGCATAATGTCTCACCGTGATACACCCATGGGTCGTATGACATAAGCATCCCGTACACAATCAAGTGATCTTGTACCTGATCTAGGAAAAGGAAGTTGTAGTTGTTACAGCGGTAGCATGGACATTTTATCTTCTCCCCATCATCCATATGGATTTTTGCAAAGTTAACGAATTCCTTGACTCCATGAACATAGTCCAGAAGTGATCTATTGGGCAATTGCATCCAACTTTTATCCATCATTATGTTCGAAGACAGGGTGTGCAACCACAGCGTTAGTGGAACTTCTCACAGCTGTTAGGATCCGAACTTAAAGACACAATATAATGGCCAAAACCATTTTCAATTGCATTACAGTAAACAATATACATGTTTTATGTTCTAAAAAAAATTGCAGCATCAATGTAAACCAGCAAATGAATTATAATAAAAGCAAGGATATAAAAATCAATTCACAAAAACAAATTTAAAATTAAGAAAGGTTTAGCCATGTAATACATAATGCATGTTGGTGACATAAGTGAAAGATGAATGATGAAATCATATATTTATATCCAGCCACACGAAGCACACCAGAAATAGACGTAGGCACGTATGACGATCTCTATGAGACGACTAACTTAAAAAAAATACCTGGAAATAAAATGGGGAGTAAAAAAATCAAATTGCACCAAATTTGATTTCCGGTGTTCCTGCCACCGATGGGAAGCAAGCTGCACGAAAATATAGAACGATTGAGATAGTTCGACCGAATAAAGGCATAACATATAACGACTAAAAAAGTTTATCCAAAGGTTAAAAAAATGCATAGCACATAACTCATTGATTATAAGCTAGACACAGAAGCAACATGCTCGGCAGGGGAAACACTTGCACCACATTCCATAATAATTTTCCATAATGAATGGATAATTAAGTGCAAAACGGCCAAGTGGGAGAGAAAAAATAATTTTTCTTATGTTTACTGACATGGAGTAATAAATGTATCACAAGAAGAAGACATTATGTTGCATGTAGGACTTTATACGCACAGGTTAACAGTGAGATCCTATGCAGCTAAATTTGTAAACTTAAAAACTTACACAAAGTATCACACAACGATGTGGATATAGTCTGAATAGCCAAGACAAGAAGTTTATATATAAGTAATATGCTTATGTATATTATATATAATATCTTAAAGTTATGTTCTAAATAAAGTGGAAAAATGTTGAGCTCCTTGGCCTAAACAAAAACATCAATTATTCACTATATATATTATGAACATAATGTAATTGAAATATACATACATGTTATCTGACAAAAGTATATGAGCATGTATTTATGTTTTGATTAATGCCACATTAGACTTGCTATATGAGTCATACATTATCCATAGCTTATTAGAGTAAAAAAAAAAACTAGTTATAAAAGATTGTTTTTTTCCCTAAACATATACATAGAATTGTTGATCAGAGAGCAATTATGCCTAAAAAAAATTAAATAACACAATATCTTGCAAAATTAATGAGCATAATTTTTTTTTTTATAAAATATGGGACAAATATTGGAATTTAGTAAGTAATGATCACAGAAAATCTATAATATATATATATATATATATTGTTAGGGGTAAGGATTTAAGTTGCAAAAAATAAAAAACCATACATTATCACACTTTTATTACACGGGGGGTCCAGCTATTCCAAAAATATGGTGCATCCATAACACCAAACAGGCTATATATCCTCCATTTGACATTTAAATGCAACAGAGTAGACATGAATTTCATTTTGCCTATATACACCATGACACAAAATGACTGGAAAATTATTAATATATTGTTAGGGGTAAGGATTTAAGTTGCAAAAAATTAAAAACCATACATTATCACACTTTTATTACACGGGGGGTCCAGCAATTCCAAAAATATGGTGCATCCATAACACCAAACAAGCTATATATCCTCCAGTTGACATTTAAATGCAACAGAGTAGACATGAAATTCATTTTGCCTATATACACCATGACACAAAATGACTGGAAAATTATTATAAAATTTGTGTGTTTCATGATTTTGACAGATTGACATTTCATATTGAATGGGGAAAAATTCAGAGGCCAAGGGGCAATTTCTAAATTTAAAATGGCAGTGCTGAAAAACAAATATAAGCAAAAAAAAATTAACACCCAGCCATAGATGATCCAGAAAATAAAATCTCTTGACTTAGAAAATACTTCATTAACCCAGTCATTTCCTTACTGTGGACGACAGAAAGCTTAGCAGGAGGATCGGAAGAGATCGACAGAAGACACAACCAGTCCGGCGAACGGAAAATGCGACGTTCCCCGCCGACGATGCTACAAAACGACGAAGGAACGTGGCTATAACGTTCGGCGAGGTACGGACTAACAGGGCAGATCTATCCTTGAAAGTAAACACGAACACCCACACTCAGCAGCTCAGCTAGTGTCCAGAGGCTTCAAAACATGTTTTGCTGAATGGAGGAAGCTGGAAAATGAAAATGGAAATGCATCTCTATGCGACGTCGTTTGGGAGGACTTGTTTAGAATGCTGCCGAGTCAACGCACACCTCTAGCAATGTACAGCTTCAATAAATGCTTTGATTATTTGCAAACTTGAAGTAGTAATTAAACTGACGCACTCTACAGTTAAGGTATTTCTACTGTACATGTCATAGTGCCTGAAAATTAATTTGGAGGCAAAACTCCCTCTAAAAAATTCCGTCCAAAAGTTAGCAAATAACCAGAATTTGGTAGAAAAAATTTTTACGATTTACAGTCACAAATCAATATTTAAGCAAATGTGACCGATTAGCAACAAGAGTTTCCCTAAACAAATAAATAATATAATTGTATACAGTAAACAGTGACAACATTTTTTAAATCCGTCACAAAAGAATTCAAAAAATTTAAAATATGTTTCCCACGAAGGGATTTAGCCCCACTATTCAGTTGAATTTGTGACGGGCAAAAATGCGTGACATTTACCATAAAATAAATTAAAAATTGTGAAGGCCATTGATAAGTCCGACACTATAAATACCTTTATGTGACGGGTTAGTTACCGTCATAAAGATTTCCCTCACAAAACCTCTATTTTTTTTGTAGTGTTTGCAGCTTACAACTTGTAGCGAACCATCACTCCTTTTTGTTTATCTCTTTCTTTACAAATCAAGACCACATCAAACCAAAGGAAAAAAAAATTATTAGAATTTTAAGTTAATTTTAGATTTGCATACAACAAATTTTTTATTTTTTATTTTTTGTGACACATTTTTCATCACAAAAGGCTCTATTTTTATCACAATAGCCACATCTGCAGCAATGTCATATGGAGTTACATCTCCATTACTAAAGGCCTTTTGTTTCGAGCTTTTTGTTGTGTCACTGATGTAGTGAAAAATTGACGACATATTGCTTTGTCACTGATTGAAAGTGTAACATCTATAATTTGAATTGTCATTGTAGGCTGAAAACTTTGTCACTAAACATAATGCATCAATAGATATGGCTGCATTGTAACATCCCGTACCAAGAAAATATAGTAAAATTTTCAAGTTTGACCAGTTTGACCTCGAGTGGGCTCAGGATTGACTTTTTGTGTGGTTATTTTTTGGCTTCGATTGTGGTACCGTTGCGTAGAACTCATAGACACGAGTCCGTAGACTAGAAGTATGCTGAATACGGAGCTAAGACCGAGAAGTTATGCTTAAAATTGTGTGAGGGGCATTTTGGTAATTTGGCAGGGACTAGACTTAAAAGGATGAAAATGCCCTTACCTATTTCTTTAAAATTCCAGAAAATTCTAGAAAATCCAGAATTTACCCCCCCCGACACCCGTGCGTGCAAAGCCACCCACCGACTCCCCTCCCCCCTTCTCTGGCAATGGTTGTTTTTTGGACAGCTAGGGCCGAAAACTACTGGAGTTTGAAGCCGGTGACATCCCCGATTCAGTGGCACCAGTGATCGGTCGTGGGAATGCCTAGACCGTCAGAGATTGTGAGAAGCCGATCGTCTCCTCGTTTTGGTTCGCCGGACTCCGGCGAGGAATTGACCAATCCACCACCCGAGATTTGAAGCTGGTCACCTCTTCTACCCAACCCGGCCGGTGAGCAACCGTGGAACCCCCTATATCGTCGAAAAATGCAAAAAGTCCGGTAAGTGTCTTCACCTCTGTTCGCCGGATTCCAGTGAGTTTCTGGCGATGGGTTAGCTTATTTTCCACTAATTTGGACTTTAGCAATCCAATTTTACCATCAATTTGATGTAATTCCACCTGGTTTGATTGGGATTAGGAAACCCCTTTTTGGCCGTGAGTTTGGGGCCAATTTCTGGCCACCACCGGCGACAATTAGACAATTTGAGTTGACCGTGGTGTTGTATTTTTCTCAAGCTTCGATTCGATGTATATATTACGAATTATTGTTTAGTATTTAGGAATTGTTTGATTTGGAGCTATATTCTGATAACTGTTAAAAAAATAGATTGTGGTTGCATTTTATCTCTAAATTGAGGAACTGAATATTGTGTTTAGATATTGTTGGTGAATGTATATGGACTCTGTGGTTATTGAGAACCGTTATGGGATTCTATATTTACATAGAATCGAAATGGATATTGAATTTTGTGTTTTGTACCTTGGGTGTTGTATGTGGCTTTTAGCTCCGTGATGAGCTAATTTGGAAATGTAATGTGTGGAATGAATCATAGACAGGTAATTACAATTCGTTGTATAAATATGTATTTAATGTTTTGTTAGTGGTTGGTGGGAATATATTAATTAGACTACATTTGATTTTGAATAAATATGAAATTGATGGGTATGAATAGTTATGTTTTGCTCATGAATGTGATTTGTGATTTTAAGGAAATTATCAAATTATGTTCGCGCTGATTCATGTTTTAATGATTTAATGATCCTTGAAAATTGTTGATAATTGTTATTTTTTCTAGAGTAAATACATGCATATTCATACACGTGTTTGAATGCATACATTGTTTATGGATTTAAAATAAATTTTGTGGACGTGATTGGAAGTGTGTTAGAATTTATGTTTGTGGAATTGACTTCTGAATAGTAATTGTATCAGAAGTGCCATATTTGGTGTAAATATGCTTTAAGAACTACAGGTAGCTTGATTCCTGTTTAAACAGGGTATGTAGGCAGCTCGGTTTTCATACTGAGTCCAGCTACAGAGAAATATAACGTATATATTTTATTTTATTTCGAATGTTGAATTAATTACCGGGATGTAGTACTGTGTGGAACTGTGTGCTGGTAGATTGAATGTTGTATAGGATTGTTTTTTTTTTCTTGCAGGAATTGCAAATGTATGTACTTGGGGAGTGTTGTAAAAATAAAATTTTGTTATTTTTAATAAAATTTCTGGCAGTAGAGAAATTTTTTCCGTTTGTGAAATTTTGTTATTTAGTAGTGATCTAGTGAAAATGAAGAACTGCTTATTAGCTTAATAAAAATATTAAGTCATGCAGGCAGGATCCAAGTGGGTCGGGTCCTGTCATGCATGATCTGGTTAAACTTCACACTTCAATGACAAAAATAGAACTTGTAACAACAAATTTATTCATCACAAACAGTTATAGTGACAAATTGATATGCTGCCAAAGCAGTTTCAGGTTCTTCTCTACTCTTCACCGATGTTGCACCTCTCTCTTCACTAACTCAATAGCATCAAACAGTGGGAAGTCTGCAATATCTCTTTCTCACGAGATCTGACGTTGCTTTCTCAGTAAATAAACTATCTCAATTTAAGCATCGCCCAAAGGATGTTCACTAGGCTACAATTAAACGCCTACCTCGATATCTCAAAGGCACCATCTCATGTGGTCTCTCTCTGACTTGCAATACTCAATTTGCACTTGATGCTTTTTCAAAAGCTAAATGGGGAGGAAACAAGGTTGATTGCACCTCTACCACAGCCTATGTTATTTTTTTGGAACGCAATCCAATGTCTTTGTCTTTGCAAAAGCAAAAGTCTATATCTCAAGTCTTCCATTGATGCAAAATATCGTGATGTTGCCCATACTACATCTTAACTTTGTTGACTACTGTCTTTACTTCGTGAGCTCCATATTTAGTCTACTGTAACACCATCAATTTATTATGATAATCTTGGGGCTATATATGTTTTTGCCAATCCAAAACTACATTCCAAGATGTTGAATTGATTTCTATTTTGTATGGGACAAGGTAGCAAATGGAGATAATGGTAGGAATGAAGAGGTTGTGGTTCTTTAACAAGCTGAGGAAAAAATCATGGAGTTGGAAGTTATTTGGGTTTGCACTCAAATGGAGGTTGTTCCACATGAAAAACAATTTGCAATGTTGCGCGACCTTGTCTAGGGTATAGCACACATCTAATACATGCGGGATTTTTATCACATTTTCTATCATAATGGTTAGATCCATAAAATTCTATTTTTTTGGCCCATTATTTATCATCTCTCCATATGAAAAGAACGAAAACAGAAGAAAATAAAATTCTTTTTATTTGTCCATTGAAACCCAAATGCAGAGCTCAAAAAGAAAAAAGAATAAAATAATCCTTATATTTGTCCATTAAAGCATTTTGTTTAATTTTGTGATTAATTCGGCAAATTACCTCAAATAGTTAACCGGGGCAATTAATTGTATGACCAATTTAGAAAGTTATCATGGATGCCCTATCGAGGTATTTTTGAGTCGGGGCATTTAATTTTATGGCTTGCACTTGCTCCTCTTCCAAGTAATATTTACATAGAAAAAAATTTGAATTGCACAAAATTCAATATTCTTACTCATTACTTCTCATTCTCTTTAGATGAAAAGAACGAAAAACAAGAAAAATGCATAAAAAGTTCTTTGTATTTCTTTATTGAAGCCCAAAAGTAGAGCACAAAAAGAAAAAGAAAAAAATCCTTATATTTGTCTGTTGAAGTTGAAATGTAGATCTCAAAACTTATTGAGCCAATTATCTTCAAGTCAATGCAATCATCACTTGGTGATAGTAATAGTGGCAGTGACGTAGGTGGAGTGAGTTTTAGGATTTAATTTGTCTATTTTTATATACCTTGATACTTTTTTTGTATGTTTGATTTATCTAAAACAGATTAATGTGTGTTATTTTGTGTTTTAGGTATCTTGGGCTTAAAAGATAAGGAATATGAAGAAAATGGCTTAATTGGTGAATTGTGAGAATTGAGGACATCAGGTGTGCACTACAAGAAATCTAACCTACAGCTACAACGACCTTTCGTGACTGAAGACCATTTTTTCGTTGCAAAAGACATTCAATTATGGAAGTATGTCGTAACAATGTAGTGACAGTAGGTGCATCACTAAAAGTCTCTAGCCACAAAAAATAATAGTGTTTTGTGACTAAATTCCAATTCATAAATTTTGGTCAATTTCGTGACTGAATGTAACTGAAATTGGATGTTTTTGTTACTGAAACTGATGATTTCGTGGCTAAAGTCAATGAATCAGCCATGAATTCTTTTGTCACTCTTTCATAAATAAGTCACAAACTTTTTTTATTACTAATTCCAATGTTTTAGTCACAATATTTATGTCTGTGACTAAATTTCGTTCGAATTAGCCACGAAAACATTCGTGCCTAATTCTACATTATATTAGCCACGAAAGTTTTGTTTGTTACTGAATTTCAATTTTTTGTCATGAAAAGGTTTCTGTTACTTAATTCATATTCATTTGCCACGGAAAAATTCATTACAAAATTGTAAATTACATTAGCCACGGAAGTATTTTTCATAACTAATTGAATATATTTTTTTTGTCACGAAACGATTTCCGTTACTAAATTTGGTTCAATTAGCTACGAAATCTTTTAATTTTGTGGCTAATTATATTAGCAACGGAAGTTTTACATAACTATTGTTATGAAAAATGTACCAATCCCAAATTAATTAGTTACGAACACATTCATTTTAGTGAGTTTAGTGCTGAAATAAAACATATGTTCCAAAATGCATCCACAACCAACAAACAAAGCCAAAACTGCATGTAACTTATGAAAATATTCTTTAATACTTATAATTAACCATCCCAAAAAATGTGATTCACAAAATATATATAAGTGTAAAGTTTCAGCATTAATAATTCAGTTTCTCACTACCTAATCACAACATGTGCAAGTTAAGATGTTAGCACTTAACATCATCAAAAGATATATATATACTAGCATCTGAGAAGTAATGTATCAACTTGCATACCACATTTATTCTGAGTCCAAGCCAAGGGAACCTGCACATTAAAAAAGCATAAAACATCCACATGTTGACACATAAGTTATTGGAACAAAAATTTTGAAATATATATTGCCATTTACTTGTCAATTTACAAGTACCTTCATTGTTTTAGTTGGTAGATTTTGCTCAAAGGAGTCCATTCGCAACTGCATTTTCGTTATGTAAGTCATATAATTGTTATGATGATCATCATACACTTTGAGCCTTTCTTTCAGTTCCTCGTTTTGCACCTCAAAGTTGGTGGCTTTTTCAACTGCTATCTCTTCCTTTTTTCATTCCTCTTCAGCTTCTCTTAAAGAGTTTTGAACCCTCCATGATTTAGATCTTTGAGGCTTTGCACCTTCACCTAATCCACTTATGTAGCCAGATTTGGGTGGCAAAACCATATCAAATAGATCATCCTCCCCCACTTCATTGTCACATTCCTCATGTGTCTCATCTTCTAACTCAAGTACCTCATCCTGAAAAACAGTTACATAAACTTCAGGATGTGTTGCTCGATAAATATTAAAGCTGAAAAACAAATATCAACCATCCTTGCTTACCAGAAAATTTAGCATACTAGTTAGTGATCATTTACTATTATATTAACATTCTATATGTATACTTACATAAAATTCTTTGGAAACTTCATCTACCCACTTGTTCTTTTTCTTGCTAAAATGTGTCTCTTCCTATAGTTATTTTCTTCCAAGCAACTGTCTATTTTCTACGTCTCCCTACAATGTAAATTGTTTATCAATTTAGTTCATATAATATGCTTTTACTGCAAGGACAAATAGCAATCACATATAACAACCTTATCTTAAGATGGAAGAGACTTAGTTCGAAGTTGCATTGAATATGCCAGCATTTATTGCACTTATAACAAGGACAACAAGTTATGCTTTCAGATTTGGAATTACTAAGAACAAAAGAAATGAAGTCCTTAACCCCTTGTACGTAAGATTGAAAGGACCTAGTTCGAAGTTGCATCCAACTTTTATCCATCTTAATGTCTAAAAGTGTACCAAAATGTTCTACCACACCACTCAAAAAATGGAATAGATGCACAAAATAAACTACATTCCAAAAACTATAGTAGAAAAACTCAAGACAAAAGTTTCAATGGCATACCTGTGAGGTTTCACAAAGAGTTGAACTCTTTTCCACTTCACTGGTACAGTTTCAAATCTCGTGCAAGCACACTTTCCATCCTAAAAAAATCAAATGTAGTGAAAAACAAATAATGCAGCCAGCCACAGTAATATGAAACATTACATTCACTGCTAACCATACAACTAGTTAGTGATTAAGTTATTTAAACATTACATTTACAGCCAACCACGCAACTAGTTGGTTTAGTTTACAATTACTACCAACCATACAACTAGGAAAAAAAATAAAGAATTCACTGTTTTATTAAGCACTCAATAGCTATCAAGAAACTAATACAATTGCTAGCAATATCCAAACCATATGTATATATCTCATATGTCTTAGGGACAAAACCAATCAAGCAAATCAATAAGTCATGAAGGCAAACAAGCATAAAAATGTGATATAATAAAAGGGAAATGCGAACAATATCCATGCTATTGAAGTCACAATGTCTCTTTAAGCAGGCAAGTGGTAGTATTTTACTCTAGTTACAAACATGTAAAAGTAATTGTCTTTTATCTAATTTTAAAGAACATGCATACAGCAAAATAATTCATCCAATAAACAAACCACCATAAAATTCTACTTAAACCTTATTTTCCCTATCTTCCATTTTCATTGACAATAAACGCAACACCAGAAAATTCTACTTAAATATGAGGCTTGAACCAACTTTATTTCAATACTAAAAAAATATTGTCGAAGACATTACTCACTAAGACTTTATACCTATAGTTGATGGTTGATGAAGATTAAATATTATTTTCTATAATTTTCCCAAGAAACCCTTAAAAGAAAAGGAAGAGAAAACAAAAGAAAAAAAAATCATCAATTCTTTAGGATTCATTATTTGGTTCCTCCTTAAATGTACAAAGGTACACTTACTAAGCTTAATGCATCCACATGCATACCTCATATGAGTATTCATTTTAATTTTCTTGTAATATAAATTTAATAAATTTCTCTCTCAACTTTTGGTGTTGCTATTATTCTCTTCTTATGCTAATAATTTTAATAAATTATAATGCATGGTTCACTCATCATCTCAATATCAGTTTTGGTAAATTCAGTTAAAGATTAGTCTTTCTTGCTCCAATCTTTCACCATGGTGGGAATCAACCCGAGGTGAGCTAGATATATAAAAGCATTTTAATACTATTAACTATACAGAGGACCAAATCTTATAGAACTTTCAAGCAATGGAAAACTGATAAGGTGACTTTTCTTTTGAATTTATTGATTTCCTATGATTATGAACTCAATTTTAATGTTACATCAATTAAAAACTAATTGCAGAAGTCAAAACAGGTCCATGTAAAGATATGTTTAAACAGATCCAATAAATTTGAAATTAATACATGTGGAGTACATTGTTTTGGCAGTAGAAATTAATAAAGATATGCTTAATTTTTAGCCTTTTAACAGACTATTAAAAATATAAAAGATGCTTAGCATAATAAGTCTTTGTAAATGTGCAATATAGGTAAAACAACAGATTCAGTAAATGAAATGATGAGAAAACATACTACTGCACTTCACCAAAAGAAGATTACGCAGGCAGAGGGAACTAGTAGGAAACATGTTACAACTTCGAGGAACTCAAAGGCACAGCTTCTATGCCATCCTTACATTACAGTGTCTGACCGACCAGTAGATACTTAAGGAAAGATAGTACCAATAGAAAACAACAATTTAATCTACAACAAAAAAAAAACAATATGACTGAACCTGTGTCTCACACTGAAGGGGCATGAATAGAAACTTAGAGTATTCCGCATTTCTTATATGCATATGAGTAATTTTAAAATAGATAAATTAGATGCACCATGAAGCCTCACTATAATGCATGAACAATGCATATAATCGGACATGACATAAAACGTGAACACTGAACTAAAATAAAATAAAGAAACTTATAGAAAATATAAATCAAACTAAAAAATGAAACCCTAAATCAAAGGCTTTAACAGATGCTCAAAATTAATTAAATAAAGCATAAACAATGTTGCATTCATGATGCATTCAAGAAAAGAAACTTATTATTCCGTGAAAAACAATATTGAAACAGTAAGGCAACCAAATATAAACAACCCACCTCTACCTTCAACGCACAAAGCCAAAAAGTCCAACTAGAATGGGTTTCAGCGATCGACAGCGAGTTTGAAGAGAAAAGGGAAACCAAATTGAAGGATCACCAAGGATTTTGGAGAGGCTGGCCGGGGATTTTGGAGGACTTGGAACGGTAGCCAAGGTTTTGTAATCTAAGAAGGATCACACAATTAGATGGAACAGCACACCTAAAATAGGGTCCAAAACGGTGCTGCTTTGGACAATTTTTTTTTATCTTATTTATTTTTCAATTTAAAAAAAAATACATTTTGTTCTGTTATGAAAATAATATTAGTGACTGTATATATTTCATCAGTGGACCAGTCAAACTCAGAGTATTTAGTCATAAAAGCTCAAAAATTTGTAACAATAGGTGTTTAAAGTTTGGAGGAAAAATTTCCCTCCGAAATATTCACATATTAGTTACGTAATATTGTTACAATTTCGAAGTTCATAACTGAAAATAATTTTTTTTTTAAAACAGTCACAAAAATTTTTTTTTTGAAATTGAAGGGGTATCTTCTGTCACAAAAATAATTTTGTAGCTACGAATTTTGTTGTAAATTTCTTGTAGTGATGATAACAGCCCTTATAACAAGCGCCTGTCATGGTTCAAGCATGAGAAAATGAGGCTAAAGGGCAAAGAGTTTCAGGCTCTATGCCAGGCGTCTGTGTTGACTCGGTTCATGGTTTGTAAATGCGCATTTTCGTCAATCTTTAGGTTTATGCTTAAGTATAAATAGATTTATTTTTGTTAGGAAAGTTATCAAGTAGCCTTGGAACGATTTTGTAGCTTGTAATTGAGTTCTCTCAACAATGAGTTGCTAATTACTCTTCTCAAGTAGGAGTTCTTATGTTTCTAGTCATGTATGTGTGAGACTTGATTTTATTTATGAATCCAATTGAACCTTTCAATTTATGTTCTTATGCATTTAATGCTTATTTTTAGATTTCATATAATCATAATAAGAGCCCATTATTTTTATAAGAGATTTAATCAATGCTAATTGAATCACAATGTATTGGAATTTTAATGATGAGTAGCAATTTAAGCTTTAATAATTATTGTTATTGTCTATGACGAGTATAAAATAGATTAAAAGTTTTGCAACGTTTGTAAAGCTAATCAAGGAAAACTTGCTCAATTCCACTCAACTCTCGTTTCATGGATGGAAGCACTAATTGAAGAAGAAGAAGACCCATTACAGCCAAACTAGTTCATAAAATGCTAGACTCGAATTACGAAAGAATAGGAAATTTACTTCGATGTGTATAGTGATTATGGGCATAGTTTTTCATTTCAAAATCCGTGTTAATATCAATTAGAGCTCCTGAAGTTTAATATTATTACAGATCACTCCCTAGGTTTGAAAAGTGATGGATGGATTTGGTATTATTGGTTTGGTTGTGCCTTGGTGTTACCAATTGAGGGTACTGCATCATCCTTCTATTGATAGGTTTTGGAGACATTGTGGTTGGAATTCTACTTTGGAAGCTATTTTTGCTGGGGTTCCAATGCTGACTGTCCAATATTTTGGGATCAAATCGCAAATAGAAAAGCAAATTGTGGAAGAATGGAAGATTGGTTATTATTAAGAAAGAGAATGAGAATTTGGTTACAAGAGATGAGATTGTTGAGCTTGTGCAGAGGTTTATGGAACTAGAGCAACGAACAGAAAGAGATGAGAAAAAGAACAAAAGAGCTTCAAGAGGACTGTCATAGAGCAATTGCTAAAGATGGGTCATTGAACAAATTAAGAACCTTAATGCTTTCAGTAGGGATATTTCACAAGGCCATGGCCATTAAAAGAGAGCTAGTATTGTGAAGCTTTTTTTTTAAATTATTACAAATTAGGAAAATGAGAATTTTGCAGCTAGAAAAGTTTAAATTTGAGAGTTAAAAGTGTATTCTAAGTGATTTTATTACGAGACCAAGTATACAAATACAATATTTTAAAGCTGTTATTTGTTAAAAGAAGTCATAAGATTTGAGGTTATACAAAAGAATCAAATAAACTATCCTGACCAGAAAATTATTTTATTTTGTAAATGAATGAATGGGCAAGGGAAAAAATAATCAAGGACCAAAATCAAGTGTAAGCTGCATAATATTGATTCAAGGTGAGGACTTGATTTAATCAATAACAAATAAAAACAAAACAAAAAAGGTGAGAGCTAGATTTTTTGCTTCCAAAAGAGTTCATTATGTAGTGTATGTATATGGTATTCATATGTAACGTTTTGCATTGTCTGATTCAGAATGGTGATAAAAGTACATATAAATTATTTTAGCAAAAATAAAATTGAAAAACAAAAGAGTATAAATTTATTACCCACATCACGAGGCCATTTTTTTTTTAGCTAGGAAATCACGAGGCTATTCAAACTGAGATAACTAGCACGCCATTAATGGTGAAGCGGTGAGAATATAAGTTTACAAATTATTTAAGAATATATATCAAAATTATATCATAATTGTCTTTGCAGTAACAACCCAACAATAAAAAGTCATCTACAGTACTCCTGATCATCATTCTCTTTCTTATGTGCCAGCAGCACGCCTGATCTGCAAAATTGTCTTTGCAGTTTCTATCAAAAAAAAAAAATTGTCTATGCAGTAACAACCCAATAATTAATTTTATTAAGTTATGTGATGACTTTTCAGTTTTTTTCTTATGAAATGAACTATGTAATTATTTCATTCAAATAATTTTACTTACTAAATGTGTTTAAATAAATATATCATAATGTTTTATAATTTATCAAATATATTTGGGCATATTAAATATATCATCTTTGAAGTTTACTTAAATTACAACCCGATTTTTGAAGTTATAAAAAATTGTAACACATTCCTTTGTCATTATCCAATCTCTGTTAAAACTAACAGAACAAAATTAAAATAATATTTGTGCATTTTTATTTAGTCAAACTGGCACTTGGACATAATAAAAACTGACATTTTTATTTCATTTTCTTCCCCGAGACAAAAAAACGACCATTTTCCTTTTTTTCATTTCATGTTTGGTGCTGAATTTTGATTGTTTTTCCTTTTTTTTTTTTTGGTGGTTGTGATAAATTTTTAATTACATTGTAAAAGATTTATATATTCCAGTGATACAATAATGTTTAGGTTTTTTTTTTTAAATCAAGTGAGACAAAATTTAAAATATAATTTTTAAAAAAGTACATCATTTTAATATGATATTAATTTACTAGAAATATATATATATATACACGCTCTTTCTTGCTTAGAAGTTAGAACAGTGAAAAACACAAATTTTTACAAATAAGAAATGCAGTTTTGTTAATAAAATATTTTGTTGTTTAAAAAAAATATTTATAAGTATATTTGTAGACTTGATAAGTGGATGTACACTTTTAAATTAGAAGTTTAATATTTTTTGATATAAAATTGTCGTTTTTTATTTTGCAATCAAAAAGAAAACATATATATATATATAAGAATTTACTATAAAATATACTTGTTGAGCTCCATAAATTCCCCAATAAAAACTTTTTTATTTTTTCCTTGAATTTTTTTTACTTTTGATTTTATAGCATTTAGAGCTATTGAGTTAAAAAAAATCCAAAAAAAAAATGTTATACAAAACACAACAATCGAGTATATTTTGGTGTTTTAGTCATGTTTTTATGTTTATTTTTTGTTTTTTAAGTATATTTTTAAAATTTATAGCATTTAAAAATATTTGGTGAACAAAATCAAGAAAAAAAATAAAAAGAAAAAACTCATATGTTGGGCTCCAAAAACTCTCCAACAAGTGAGTTTTATAGCAAAACTATATATATATATATATATATATATATATATATATTGGGATTTGTTATAAAACATACTTGTTGGGCTCCATAATTAAGCTCCCTAATAAAGTTATTTTTATTTTATCTTGAATTTTTATAAAATATATATATTTTTTTTAGATTTTATAACATTTAGAACTATTAGGTTAAAAAAATCAAAAAAAAAAAATTGATATACAAAACACAACAATCAAGTATATTTTAGTATTTTAGTCATATTTTTTTTTAGTTATTTTTTATTTTTTTGGTAGATTTTTAAAATTTATAGCATTTAAAAATATTTAGTAAAAAAAAAATTAAAAAAAAAGAAAAAACCCATCTGTTGGGCTTCATAAGCTCCCCAACAGGTAAATTTTATAGCATAACTATATATATATATACTTTTATATTTTTAATTAAGTTTGGTAAAAAAAAAATACATTTTTATTTATGGGCCTTTTAGAAATCGGGCTATATAATTATTGTGATTAATAATGATGATAATTATTGTGATTATTATTATAATGTTTATTGTGATCTTAGGTTTAAAATGTTGAATGTTTATTGAATGTTTACTGTGATTATTATGATTGTGATTATAATAATGTTTACTGGCTTGACAGTGCAACTGTTTCAATTGAGCAAACACAAAAGACTGCACCAGTGGCTTCTGCCTTAACTGAAAAAATCAGTTAATAAATAGTGTAATTGCAAACTATGACTGTTACTAGTCATCTTCTCCTCAATTTTAATTTTTTTAACAAAATCATTTAAAAATTCATATTTTCCAAAGCTGATGATATTATGGTCTTTCTGTTTGCCACATAGGAGAAATAGTGTGTTTAAATGGATGGAAACCAAACAGAAAAAAAAAATACTTGTAATTTAAGTAAACTTTAAAAAATGTATAAATAATACACTCAATATATTTAACTAAATGTATTTGTCAAATTTATAACTTACTTAAAAAAAAATCTCATCTAATTAAAATTATTATATAGTTTTTCTAAATTAAAAATTTATCACTTAGTTTAAATAAAAATTACAGAAAAAACTTTAAAAATTTTCAAATTAATTAGAACAAAAAAATAATTAAGTTTCTAAATTAATTATTAAAAGTTATAAATTTTATTAAAAAATAAAAATAATTTTGACTCCTAGAATCATATAATTGAAAATTTAAAAGATGTCTATATAATAATCTCAAAATATCTAAAGTGTAAATAAATATTCTCCAAAATTAACACAGAAAAAGATCTTTTGAAAGGGATGCTATGGGCTTTCGAACTTTGAACCCATGAAATTGATTAGGCCCACTATTCTTTATCGTCCGAACTAAAGGGCTCTAGGTCCAGTACTTTCTATTTCACTCGCTTAATTAGAGAGTATGTATTTAATGATTAGTCGCTTTCGTAAAGGCGTGCGTGTTGACTTTCCCAAGACTATACGTCTCTTCTTCAATTTTACACCTATATCGCCTTCAATTCCATGAATAAAGAAAAAGAAAAACTATTTAAATATACATATCAATTATTTTTATAATTATTAAAAAAAAAAAGGTAGAAAAAACTCGGTAAAGATAGGCGGTTTATATTTTTGTAGGTCTATGATGACGTATCCAAGCCTACCTCTTTTCTGTGCGCTGTCACTTTCTTGGTATATCTTACTAAAACCCGGCCTGATACAAACCCATCTCAACTTAATTTATTCAGCTTCAAATTTGGATCATAACCATTTGCAATCCGACCACCACAGAATCAGATGGATAGCTCCGCCTCCTCGGTCTGCCACGTGGTGGCCATGCCATATCCCGCCCGAGGCCACATCAACCCCATGATGAACATCTGCAAGCAGCTAGTTTCCCGGAACCACCAAATTCTCGTGACCTTCGTCGTAACGAAAGAGTGGCGCGGCTTCAGCGACTCCGAGCCGAGGCCCCACAACATCCGTTTCGGCACACTTCCCAACGTCATACCCTCCGCGCTCGGTAGAGCTAAGGACTATCCTGGCTTCATCGAGGCTGTCTCGACCAAGTTGGAAGCTCCTTTCGAGCAGCTTTTGGATCAGCTTGAGCAGCCGGATCAGCTTGAGCAGCCGGTCACCGCCATCTTGGCTGATAGTTATGTGGTTTGGGCTGCTGGGGTAGGTAACCGAAGGAATATTCCGGTGGCTTTGCTCTGGACTATGTCGGCTTCTGTATTTTCGGTACTATATCATTTTCAACTTCTCGTACAAAATGGCCATTTTCCTCTGGAACTGTCGGGTACGTACGTTATTAATAATCCTACTTGATTTTACTCGTGGAAATTTGTTTAACTAATAAATATATATATATATATATATATATTTTGTTTTTATTTTTAAATATAGTAAGTATATATTACTTGTTGATAGATATGTGGCATGCTAGATGTCTCAGCATATGCATGACGACTGACAGATCATGCGCTTGAATTTTTAGATTTTAGCGTCTTGGCTTACAGCACCACACCGATTGGCGGGTGTGTATCGGTCTTAGGACCGAAATGATTGGCCTTCCCGTAATAGTGACCTTTCTATTGGGAACAAAAATCACGTGTCTATTAATTTTTTCCA
The DNA here is from genome assembly GCA_003254975.1 of Ochetophila trinervis. Lineage (NCBI taxonomy): Eukaryota > Viridiplantae > Streptophyta > Magnoliopsida > Rosales > Rhamnaceae > Ochetophila > Ochetophila trinervis. Next base: position 34,325 of record QANX01000438.1, read on the forward strand.
TTAAAATTTTAATAAATAAATAAAATTATTGTTATGTATTTTTAGATAATTAAATCAAATTATTTTTTAATGTAATATTTTAATATTACTTTAACACCGTTACATTCATACAACCACAAATTCCTTTAGAGTAATCAAGAAAAACACATTCAATAACTCTATATTCTAGTTTCCTTTCCTTTTGGCGAGCATAAGCTTGTCTATAGACTTTTAGATTAGACATGTTTGATTTATAACCAGTCCACAAATATTCAAGTGTATTATAGTCTATAGTAGTTGAGGGACACTTATTGACCAGGTAAGTTATTGTCACAACATCTTCATTCAAGAAAAACTTTAATAGTCTATGGTAGTTGAGGGACACTTTTTGACCAGGTATGTTTTATTCATCATTTTAGCAACACTATTTTATTGAAGGGTGTATCTCACAAACTTATGCCTATGTATACCATGATTAGAACAATAACTATTACCTCAGCATTGCAAAACTAGTCCATTGTCAATTTTTAATACTTTAAGCTACTTACCAGTTTGATTTTCCACCAGAAGACACACGATTTTTAAACTTACTAAAAGCTTTACTTTTATGCTTTAGTAAACCACATTTTCCTAAAGCAGTCATCAATTATAGAACAAAACTATATATTACCTCTTTGTGATGGATCCCATAAGTCTGCATGAGCATAGTCAAGAACAGATATTGATTTGTGTAAACCAGTTTTGAAGCTTAACCTATGTTAATTTTCTAAAATACAGTACTCACAGAAGCAATAATTACTTATACTATCACTTTTAAACGGACCCTGTTTACTTAAAACCTGAATACCTTTCTCACTAATGTGCCCTGACTTATTAGGCCACAACTTGGTTTTATCATGAGAACAACAGTAGCTAAGTTACCAATTACATTATGACCTCGTAAGACATATAGACCACTCTTCTTAAATACCTTTCATAGTAACCATAGCACGTTTAGAGATTTTCGTTATTCAATTTTATTTTTTTTGCAAGTGTAACCAACCTCATTTAAAACGACCCTTATAGAGATCAGATTTCTTTCAATATTAGGAATGTATCTTACATTCCTTAGATTTCTCATTATTCAATCTATCATTTTAATAGAAACTTCTCATATTCCAACTATTTTAGAAAGCATTTGTTACTCATCAAAAACTGACCACCATTACCATCTTGATAATTACTAAACCAATCTCTAATATGACACATACAGTAAGTACAACCATGTTCAAAAATCCATTATTGATCATAGGATTGAGTACAGACAGCTAAGACATCTCATATTATAGATTCATTAGAAGCCACTACAGCACCACCATCATATACAAAAGTTTTCCATTTTTTATCTCTCTTTCTTTTAAAACAGTCTTTGATTAACCTTTCTTTTTACATTAGAAATATTTTCTACCCATTGTTCTTGACTTAGACATAGACTTACCTTTGCCCTATTCCTCGAATAAGAGTTATTCATATTTCTATTAAAATTCCTCCACTAACAATAAGACTTTTACTATTGATAGACTTTTTTTTTCTCTATTAACAAACTTCTTACATTTTTTTTTTTTTTTTTTAACTTCAAAGATAGCTTAGGGAGTTAACAACTATTTCAGTAGTTAAGGTTTTTCTACCTTATTTGATAACATTCTTTACTTCCTTGTATGGATTAAACAATGAATTTAATAGAATGAAAGCATGGTATTCATCAGTAAACTTTCCATTACAATTAGCTATGTCTAATCCTAAACTATTAAAATCATCTAAGTTTTCATCAAGATCCTTTGCATGAACCATTTTAAACCCAAAAAATTTCTCTTCTCAAGAAGATAAATTTTATCAGGAAGAGACTTAGCAAGATACAATTTTTCTAATTTAGCCCAAATTGAAGAAGCATGTTTAGAATCATTTACCTTCTCGAGGACGTTGTCTGCAAGATGAAGTATTATTGTAATGTATGCCATCTCGTTCATGTTTTTCTTCTAATCATCGATCTTGGTCTCAGGGTATGTCTCATTTAGTTATTTTGCGACCTTATTTACGCATCATATTTAACACATATCATTTTACCTTCAAAATATTAGATGTTTTTCATTTTGTCTCTAATCTATAAATATTCCCATTTTGCCATCAAAACTATTGTAATTTTATATTATTTCATTTTTATTGAATTATCACTTTTTTTAAAAAAAAAATTTAAACTTATAGGAGATACATAATCATTTCTTTTATACTTTTGGGTTATGTATATTACTAGTTTGGTCAAATTCAATAGAGAAATTTGTCTAGCTAATTGGATTAAAGTAATACAAAAATAATAGATAAGGGGGCAATATGACAATAAAATAAAAAATAAAAAATTTTGAAAGCAAACTGAAAAATGTGTCCAAACTTAGGGGGATATTACTCATATTTTTAATTATCCAATTGAATGTTTCAAAAACAAGAAAATAAAAATTTATCATATTGAAAGTTTTTTCTTTTTTTTTCTAAATTTTTTTCCAAGTATCAAAATGAAGTTACTAACGTTGAAATTACTTTTCATTTGCATCTCTATTTTTATGTGTGCCAAAGAAATAGGACAACAGGTTATAGAGTACATACCTGGAATATCTAGGACGTGACTAGCAGATCTTCCTACAATGTTCCACGGTGATGGTCGAAAAGTGTTGGATATAGCCTTGGAAGCTGCTAATCAAGTGTCAAAAGCACGATATCTTCTCTTCACTTCTGCCTACGAGCTTGAATTTCAAGTCATCGACGCATTGAGAGCCAAAATTTATGTCCCTGTCTACCCTGTTGGACCAAGCATACCTTATTTCCTGCTTGAAAATGAAAATAATTCTTCAGCTTATGATGGCCCTAAACCCAAGTATCTTCAAAGGCTAGATTCTCAACCTGAAAGTTCTGTCCTTTACATCTCAATGGGTAGTTTTCTATCGGTCTCAAATGCCCAACTGGATGAAATTGTTGGTGGTGTACAAAATAGTGGAATAAGGTACTTGTGGGTGGCACGTGAGGATACCTCTTGGTTCAAAGATGGGTTTAGTGATATTGGGTTGTTTGTGCCTTGGTGTGACCAATTGAGGGTGTTGTGTCATCCTTCTATTGGTGGATTTTGGACACATTGTGGCTGGAATTCTACTTTGGAAGCTATTTTTTCTGGGGTTCCAATGCTGACTTTTCCAATATTTTGGGATCAAATCCCAAACAGAAAGCAAATTGTTGAGGATTGGAAGATTGGGTATGACGTTAAGAAACAAACTGAGGGTTTGGTGACTAGAGATGAGATTTCAAAGCTTGTGCAGAAGTTTATGGATCTAGAAAGCAAGGAAGGGAAAGAGATGAGAAAAAGAGCAAAAGATCTTCAAGAAGCTTGTCATGGAGCAATTGCTAGAGGTGGGTCATCGGACGAGAAGCTTGATGCTTTGATTAGGGATATTTTACAAGGCCATGACCGTTAAAAAGCTAATACTATGATGTTCTTTTTCTCCAAGTTTTCTTTTTCATTTTGGTTTGAACCCTAATTTCTCAAGGAAGCCCTCCAAAATAAATGTGGTTCTTATCAAACAATTTCATGTAGTAGTAACATGCCAATGAAATTAAATAGCTTTTAGGGTACTTTGTTAGAGTTACTTGGGTTAGTTGCACTTTAGTACCTTATATTTTTGTTAGGTTGCAAATTTAGCATTCAAGTTTAAAATGTTTTACATAAAGCCCTCAATTTACAATTTATTTCACATTAATCCAATTTTCAAATTGACTAACAAAAAGTTTAAAAATTAAGAAAATAAACTAGTTTTTTAAATTTACAAACAAGATGAGATAAAAGGTTAATGAATTGATTAATGAGAAAACTAGTCAATTTTTTTAATTTTAAACTTTTTTTAGTCGATTTAGGAATCAATTTAGAAATTGGACAAATGTAAAGAAATTGTAAATTGAGAGCATAAGATGAAACATTTTAAATTTAAAAATCTAATTTGCAACATGATCAAAGTACAAAGTATTAAAGTGAAATTAAACCAAGCTAATTTGCTTTATTGTACACATGCGATGAACCATAAAAGTTTAACAAATTATAGTAAAACCTCAATAAATAAATGTTCGATAAATGAATAGTCTTGCTAAAATAATAAAATTGTCCAATATCAACTCGAGCCAGTTTACTAAATTAAAAACCTTGCTAAATGCAGAAGATGATAATTTTTTTTTAAAGTTTTTTGTACGGATGCTTATGACTAAACCAAACTAATGAAAAAAGGCCACCAATTTGAAAAAACTAATTCATGCCCACTACGTCGGCCATTTCATATATAAAAAACCCATTTTATTCCTCTTTACATCTTCATCATCTTCTCTCTCCATCTTTCTGTTGTGGTAAACTCACTTCGCAAGTATACAATTTGTTTTCAAGTAATAATGAAGACTAAGTATCGTACCCAAAGAAGTTTCAGATTACTTATTCTAATTAAATATAAATACTAACTTGAATTTTTGGATCGAGCAATTAAATTAAAAACTAGATTAGTAAAGCAAATTAAATAAAAGCAAAGCAAAGTAGAGAAAGCAAATTTCAATGAGTTTCCACCAATAATGATGAGCAAAGGCTATTGAAATTCACCACTAATTAATTCAATTTACTAATTATTATGCAAGAATAGAATGATAACAGTATTTGATAATTCAACAAAGCTCAATCAATGCAAGCTCACTAGGATACTAGGAATTCCAATTCCTCAAGCCAAGTTAGATAAAATTTGCAGTTGCACACCAAACTCAAATTATAGAAGCGAACCCAAAACCTAAGCATTTATTGTCTTTTGAGAATCTAGGTTAAAATTTGGAGTACAAGCTTGAAGATGCAATATGCCCAATTTTAAAAAAAGTGCACCTATTGATCAACTTTTATTTTATCCTATTCCAAATGCAGCAAAACCTCAAATTAGCAACGACCCACCGAATAAATCGTCAATTCGATAATTTCCAATTGAGCCAAGCTTCTGCTGCAACTTATCCATCTTTTATGGAGAATCTCCTTTGGAGAGAACAACGTGACCGATAAGAGAGTGTTTACATAGAGCTCTTTAAAAGCACATTTATTAACCATAATAGAAACCCAATCACCCTTTTTTGTGATGATCAAAGTTGCAGGAAAAAAAAAACCGCTTCACCATAAATAACACCAACTCCCTTTGCTGCCTTTTCATTGTGTGCTAAAATAGCACCTACCTTAGTGACATCAACAAAAGGCCATAAGGATGATGTTGTCACAATAGTTGTTTTCAAAGAATCATGGATTGAGGGCATCCCCAAATCACACACTAGACCTCTAGAAGTTGTCAAAGAAACCGGTGGCTATTTAATGAAGCCAAACTCATGGCAGTCAAACCTGCAAACACATATGGATTGATAATTTTCATTGAAGAAATCTCATCATATCTACTTAGGAAAATTGGCATCATTATTGTTTTAAGCATGAGTAGACCACAGATTTTACACCGAATCGACTAGTTCGGTGGACGCTGAGTGGCCAACCGAAATCAAACCAAGACATCTTCGTAACCAAGCAAAAACTGAACCAAAAAAATCGGTCGGCTTCGATTTTACTCGGTCGGTTTTGCCTCAGTTGTAGATGCATACCACAGATCGACCACCACCACCAAATCCAACCTCAGACATTGACAGATCCACCACTACCACCAGGAAGAAATCAACCTAAAAAAAAATAAGTAAACACTATAAAAAAAATCAAATAAATAAATAACTAATTTTTCTCCATTTTTGTACATGATCTAGTCTTTGTTCTGGGTTATAAGGAGATCTATGATAGATAAGAAGGAGATTTGAGGAAAAAGAAGAAGAAGAAAAGAAAAAAAAAAGATAGATCGAGAGAGGAAAGGAGTGACAGCCGACTGCTAGAGATAGATCGAGAGAGAAAGAGAAAAAGAGGGGCGATGGAGGTTGGAAATGGAGAGTAAAGAGTGAGATAGGTTGAGAGAGAAAAAAAAAAGGTGGGGGGGATGGAGAGGGGGGAGGGGGAAGAAGCTGGCGGCTGAAATGAGAAATTGGAATAGAATGTGACAAAAGTTAGGTTTTTATTTTTTGAAATATAAGGGTATTTTGTGAAAAAAAAATTGAAATATATAAAACTGGTTCAGTTCGGTCCGGTTCGGCTAAAAACTCAGCCAAACTGCCCACTAAACCAGTTTATTCAATTTTGTTGTAATTACCACCGAACCGAACCTGCCTTTAAAGAGACAATGCACCGAAAAGGGACCGGCATGTTCGGTTCGGTCAATTTTGTCACGCTGATTCGATTTTTGTCCACCCTTATCCACAGTTGTTAACGTCGAATCCCTTGTAGCTAGGCAAAATCGAGCCCACTACAAAATTATGCGTTGAAGAGAAACTTGCAGAAACCAAAGCCAAGGCAGTTTAAACTCTGCATGCAAAACCNAGGCTTTTATTTTTTGAAATATAAGGGTATTTTGTGAAAAAAAAATTGAAATATATAAAACTGGTTCAGTTCGGTCCGGTTTGGCTAAAAACTTAGCCAAACTACCCACTAAACCAGTTTATTCAATTTTGTTGTAATTACCACCGAACCGAACCTGCTTTTAAAGAGACAATGCACCGAAAAGGGACCGGCATGTTCGGTTCGGTCAATTTTGTCACGCTGATTCGATTTTTGTCCACCCTTATCCACAGTTGTTAACGTCGAATCCCTTGTAGCTAGGCAAAATCGAGCCCACTACAAAATTATGCGTTGAAGAGAAACTTGCAGAAACCAAAGCCAAGGCAGTTTAAACTCTGCATGCAAAACCAGAGGTTTGTAACACAGGAGTGAAACAATCTATAGAAACATTTTATGAGTTATGTGTAATATTATTTATTATTTCTAATGTTCATTTTTGTTTTATAGAAATCCGAAAGATGAACATGTGATACAAATTCTATTGTGGAGTTCAGTAAAGCTTGTGTTTTTGGAACACAAAAGATTGTTATGTTTAAGGTAAAATTGGTATTATAGTACCAATCTTTTTAACTCTTGTTACGGTTTTTTTTTTTCAATACATATTTATATTTTTCTTTGCTTATTTATGGGTATTTTTTACTTTTCATTACAAAATTCTATGAACTTGCAGTTATTCATGTGTTTATTTTTATATTAAATACTTTACTTTTTTTTTTTATCAAGCATCATTATTTAACACTATTAATTAACTTGCAATTTATATAGGGTGACATAACTATCATTATTTTTATTTTTTTTACTTCTCGAGGGTCCATGGTTCCATGGAAGAATCGTGCTAGTTTTTAAACTCTATGCATTATGCCCATTCAATTAATTTCAAGATTACTCATATTTTTCAAAAAGGCAATAAGGTAGATGATATTTTATCGAAGAAGGCGGTTTCATAAGCTTCTGATTTTTGGAGTTTGGATCTTCCAAAATTATGTGTTTTGGTTTATCACGATGATCTTTCAGGTCTTAGGAGTTTGTCTTAATAATGTGTTTCGGTACTCTTTTTTCTTTTTACAGTTTTTCCCATAAGGGTTTTTCTACATTGTAGGTTTTAATAAGACTAGTTGTTTATTCTTGTTGTTTAGCTTTCACTTGTGTGGGGTTTGTTAAGGATTCATCTTGTATTACTTTATTTTCATAATTAATTTATACGACTTTAATGGAAATCAGGTCCGAGGAGTGCCAACTTAGCTGGGATGTCTCTGTCGGTTTCTATTCTAAAGTCATTTTATAGGGTTCATTTTCATTAAATGAATCTCATTTTCCAAAATTTCTATATATCATTAATATTTCTAAATAAGAACTCACATTATGTAATTATGTAATGAGTTGAGAATTCATATTATGTTTGTAAAAGATGTTTCGTAAATGTTTGATAAGTGTTTGAGATGAAAAATTTATTGTGGAAACTGAAAAGAATCTAAATAAAGATAAAATCTTGGGTAACACAGTGGTACCACTTCATATCAATTAATGTCACCTATTTAGAAATTTCCATATCATACCCAATTCAGCATCCTAATCTATTTTTTTTAAGTCATCTTTCATACTCTCTCTTCTTTTTCTCTACCGCTCGCACCTTTTTTTTCTTCCTCCATTTCTTCCTTTCTTCTCCAACATATCCTTTTCTTTTCCAAATCCCAACACTTCAAAACCTCTCTAGTTCTCTTTCTCTGGCTTAATTAATTCTTCTCTTTGTTTCTCCCTTTCCTTTTATTCCCAAACCCAATTGTTTCAGATCCGCACCCACCTAATTATTTTGTTAGTTCTCTCTCAAAAATTACACAATCTTTCCACTTCTTAAGCAAACTGATGCCCCTCTTTTATTTTTTCTCATTATTGGGGGAAAAATGGAAGAAAATGAAGGAAAAAAAATGGCATGAGCAGTAGAGAGAGGATTTTGAAGTGGGGTTGGGATTCGGAGAAGAAAGGGAGAAATAGAGGAAAAAGGAATAAGGATTACAAAAGACATGACAAGTAGAGAGATAAAGAAGAGATAGAGTATGAAAGAAGACTTAGAAAAAATTAAATTGGGATGCTGAATTGATATTAATTGATATAGAGTTGATGGTACCACCATGTTAAGTTTTTCTCCTTATCACTACAAGAAAAGTAATCAGTTGCTACAAGCCATTATTGTAGCAAATTAATAGTTTTTGTAGATGTTCATTGTTTAGCTATTATAATTTTTCATAGATAAGTCGTAGCAATTAGTTCGTGATTAATTCTCAATAGCTACAAAATTAACATAAGTCGTAGCTAATCAAAATAAACTAATTAACCATAGTCAACAATGGTTAAGCCTATTTTTGTAGCAATACGTAATTTTTTCAACTACGAAATTGATATTTATTATGACTGTTTACTTAGAGCTATGTAATTTATTTTATAAATGTTTTGTAATTGCTACACGTAATATTGGTCTCTACCAATAGCTAACATATTATTTGTGATTGTTAATTAATATCTCCAAAATTATAATTGTAATAAATTGTATTTGTTTGTGACTGTTGGTCAAATGCTACGACAATATATATTAACAAACCATTGTGAGGTACCAAAATTGTGTTTGTCATTGATATTCACCAGCTATGAAATTGGTTTCTTCGTGTCTACTTTTTAATTTAAAGCTATAGTTCTTTTATAATAAAATTTGGTGGTTATATGAAACAATATCTCATTTTCAATTAGCCACTGAGATTTTCATCTTCAATATTCATCACCTCCAATATATACATCCACTTAAGTAGGGGTGTATACGGGTTGGGTTAGCTGAAATGTTAAAAAAATTCAACCCAACACGAACGGAGTAATGAACCCAATCCAACCCAACCCATAGAGTGCGAGTTAGGTTGGTCGGGTAAGTTTATTTTTAATTTAGTCTCAATTATTTTTTTAATAAATTGAATTTCAATCAATAACTTGACTCCATTCTTCTTTATTTTTTCAAAAATAAATTTCATGAACTATTATAATGCAAAAAAATAAACTACAAAAACTTCTTACAAAATTGAAGATACAAATTACAATCCATATCCAACTAAAATTAAAAAATAAATTGTCTCAAATTAAAACAATCAATGTCCAACTAACAATAAAAATAACTTAAAAGCAAATTATGACACAATCCATAAGCAATAGAAGATAAAAAATAATAATAATAATAATAATGTCTCAAATTTTGACACCAAACAAAAAAGAAAAAGCATGTCTTTTCAATACAAAATAACAATCTTCAATTTTTCATGGCCTTACAACTCCAAAGCTTCAACATCTATGATCCATCCATGGCCTCCAAAATTGATCAAGTCTCAGGATCAATAACTATATTAGATGAGTTTGTCTGTAAAAGGAAAAAAAAATAACAAAGTATTTAAGAAAAATAATAAGTTACAATTACATATGTTAAGCAAAGTGAAATATCTTATCCAAAAAAAGTAAAGTGAAATAGTAAAATAAAATTTGGAATTGAAAAAGTTACGGAGTTACCTGACTCAAGATCAACACAAAGAGCAAAACATTCATCATAAGTACGACTATCCAATGATAATGGTATTGACCGAAGCCAATTTTGAGAGCAAATCAAGGCTTCCACCATTTTGGGAGTGAGAGAGCTACGATAAGGATCTAAAATGCGTCTTCCGATGCTAAAAGCTTGTTCAGAAGCCATTGTAGACAATGGGACAGCAAAGATATCTTGAGCAATAGAAGATAGAACTTTGTACTTTGTGGAATTCAATCTCCACCAATCTAACAAATCAAATCTCTGATTGTCATGATCTTCTATAGGCTTTGTTAGATACTTATCAACCTCATTTTTTATTTCAGTTGATGTATTTACTCTCATTTTCTTGTACTCCAAGTATAACTCATTGTCATTATCAATACAATCCTTATAAGCTCCCAAATTGGTTTCGTTGATATCATTGGAACATTGACTACTAGTTGTTGGTGTTTCACCATTTACACTTCTAGATTAAAATTCAAAGAATCTTCCCAAAATCTCTTTTACTCTAATTATCATTTTTCCACACTCAACACTAGAATACAATTTACCAACGCTATAGATCATGTAATCAAGTTTGTATCGGGGGTCAATAATAGCGGCAACAAATAACAAATTATTGATCTTATCAATCGTTCCCCAATACTTGTCACATTTAACTTTCATAGTTATAGCCATGGTACTCAAATTTACATTGTTTTCATAACTAAACTTGTTCAACTGTTGCTGAATTTTACAAATCTCTCTCAAAAACAAGTGAGATGTGACTTGTAAAGACCCACTAAACTTCAAAGTAATGTCATAAAAACTCCTCAAAAATTTAATAAACAATTCAGCATCATCCCAATCTTTTTCAATGGGAGGATAGTCCTCAAAATAAGTAAGATAGTACCCATCATCTTCGTCCATTCTAGCAAAAGCTTTTTGAAATGTAATTGCACTTTCCAACATTAAATATGTGGAATTCCACCTAGTGGAAAAATCCAAACATACAAGCTTTTTAAACTCTATCTTTTCACTCTCGACGCAAGCTTTAAACTTTGCTAACCTTGATGGGGAAGAACTAACATACTTCACCGCAAGACGAATGCGATCAATTGCGATATTATGTTTCTTCAATCTTTCCTTCACAATCAAGTTAGTGATGTGAGCATAACAACGCATGTGGATAAACTCACCATCCAAGACACAGCCATTCCAATTATTCAATCTTTTTTTAATGTATGCAATGACAGTATCATTTACTGATGCATTGTCTACAGTAATCGCAAAGACCTTCTCAATCCACAACTTAATCAAACCACTTTCAATTAATTTACCAATTGTCTCTCCTTTATGATTAGGCACTTGACAAAAATTTAATATTCTCTTTTGCAACTTCCATTCACTATCCACAAAGTGAGCTGTGATGACCATATAATTAATGGTTTGGATCGAAGTCCATGTTTATGTGGTTAGACTAACTCTTATTGAGTTACTCTTAAATAAATTTCTCAACTTTGTCCTTTCTTTCATATAAAGTTTATACACATCTCTAGCAATTGTAACTCGAGATGGTGGATCGAATTTTGGACTAACCGCACTACAAAAGTCTCTAAATCCCTCTCCCTCTACAAATGTAAAAGGCAATTCATCCCTAATTATTATCCAAGCACATGCAGCCCTAGCAACTTCTTTATTAAATGCTACAGCAATAAGATTACTACCATCACATTCACCCTCTTTTCGACTTCTAAAAGAGAGTATCTTCTGACTTGTATAGACTTTCCTATGTGGGTTCTTTTACACTGTTTAAAATGGTTCCACAAAGTAATGGTTCCACAAAGTAGTAGTTCCACATGATCTACTACTACATGCATAATCTCTAGTACAATAATTGCATTTTCACCTATCAATTCCTTCAATTTTAGTTAAATGTGACCAAAGCTCAGAAACTCTTACATGTTTTCTTTTACTGGATGGTAGAAGCTCGTAAGAAGGAGGTGGTGGTGGCAGTAGCATATCAGACATCATCTCCGGTGTGTTACATGCACTTCCTGTCGGAATAGATGTTGTCGGTGTGCTTGATTAAACTTCAACTTCATTCATCTAAAACATTTAAGTTTAATAAAAATTAAAAACACTAAAGCATAAAATAGTATAAATGTGCCAAATTAACTAATCAAAATTCAGACACATTAAAGCATAAAATAGATCATCAAATAGAACTTGACAAATAGTTGTTATTTGATACAAGGAATTATTAGACGCAACTTCTACTCCAAACTTTCAACCCAAGGGAAGAAACTCAAAATGTTTGATACAATGACAAACTCTACAAAAATAGTAAATTCAAAACATGCATTCAATCGGTAGCCATAGAAAATAGAAACAAACCCATATTTAAATTATCATATTGGTGTCATGCATCTAGTTATGTTTAGATATTGGATCACCAAAACAACATTTAAAAGGGCTTTAATTACCATTTGTATGATTGAATAATTAGTTTAATTAAATGGTCTTCAAGAAAGAACATTACCATTAGTACTACTTCATAAAAAAGTTGTTTAATTGACAAGGCAAAAAAAATTATATGTATAAATATAAATATAAATTTTAGAGAAATCAAACAGAAGTGGAGAAAAAATACACATTTCTTTCATATTCGCTGTTATTATTATTACAATAAATAAATAACAAATTTAAATAAAAAAATGTAAAATGAGAAAACAACACCTGGATTCCAAAATTTAATCTATTGGCAACATCTCAAACTTTTGATTTAGCCAAAAAAAAAAAAGGATGCAGAGGAAAAAAGGGTAACCAGACTTTAAATAGATTGATAAATTTCAACACCACACCAAACAAATTTGTAAAAATTTAAATTTGTCATTCACTGTCAATAATCAGTATATATGAGACCAAAACAAAAAATGTACTAGGGAAGCAGAAATCAACGAAATCGAAAACAATATAACCTTTATTGTTTTATGCAGCAGATAAACCTTTATTAGAGAAGAAAGAGTAACAATAAAACTTGAAAATACAGGAAATGTTAATTAAAAAAATATAACTACAGAAAGAGAAAGAGAGATGCGTACCAGGGAAGTAGAAATCAACGTTGAGTTGACTGGAAGCCATGGAGCTGACTAGAAATCAACGAAATCGAAGACCAAATAGCAAGTAAATTTTGATGGGACCTGATTAGAGCTGAACCCTTCACCGGTGCAGCCGTGCAGAGCTAGAGAGAAAGAGATGGGATAGGGGCAAGGCTGAAAAGGGGGGGTGGTAGGGCATCCGCGTTGACTCAAGTCACTGAGAGGGGAGTGATGGGATGCAATTTATATATATTTTATATAACTTAATACTTGATTTGAGCATGTTTTATTTACTTAAAATGGATTAATTTGTATTTTTCTATGTTTTAGGTGAATTTGAGCTTAAAGTGATGAAAAATGAAGAAACAATGGCAAAACCGTAATTAACTGGACATTGGCACCAAGGCAGTGCAGCCCAGGCGCCTGGATGGGCGCGAATTTGAGCGTTTAGGCTTGTTTTTTATTAGTTTTAACCCTAGATTTTAGTATAAATATGTTTTATGATTGTTGTAAAGAGAACAACCATTTTGAGAGCATAAACAACTTCAAGAGAAATATTTCTAACAACTATGAGTAGCTAAATTTTTCTCTTGGGTAAGAGTATCGTTCATTGATAAAGTATAAGATGTGAAACTTGGTTTATAAGTTTTAATTCAATTTTAATTATTCAATTTGTGTTCTTCTAATTTATTTGTTTATTAAACAATTCTCTTGTGATTATAATTTGGACCCATTATAATTATTTGTGGATTGAGTATTTGCTAATTAAGAATTCAATCGTATTGAATGTTCTATGTTTAGTAGCACTTTGATTTTAATAATTGCATGCTAAGCTTTTGTTAATTTCTTAGGAGAATGCATAATAGATTAAAGTTTTACAACGTTTGTAGAACTTGTTTATTGTTGGTTGCTATTGTTCTTAATGCTGTTCTGATTTGATTTAGATCATGTTGGTTTAGATATTTCAGAATTAGGATTAATTTACGATCGTATCTGAATTAATTAATTGTGAGAGTTAGAATAAAATTGGTCGTACTATTTTATTCAATCCAACATTAATGATTATTTTTGAATATATTTTTGTCTATGATCACATATTCTTTAGTAATTGAAGATACTCTGACCCAAGGTTTTCTCCCATTGTTATTTTCAATATTTATTAATTTGTTTGCTTTAATAATTGAACTTCCCAACGTAAAATCTCCCTTTCGTCATTTTAATTCTACTTTAATTGGAATAAATTGAGTTTGATTATCAGTCTCTGTGGAATCGACCTAAACTTGCTGCTACTACAGTAGTGTTTAAATTCAGTAATTAATTTTGGTGTTTCCAACACGCATCAGGGAGGCAGGGCTATCAGGACTCGGTCAATTGGGAGAGAAGGGCTAGGGGCGGCCATAAATGTTTTTAGAATGGTATTATAATTAGGGCAAAATCGTATATTTCTTTTTTTGAATATACTACGGATCGGGTCAGTTCGGGTCGTCAGGGTGTTATATCATCTAACCTGATACCCGACCTGATGATATCGGGTTATATATCATTCAACCTGAACCCAATCCAAATATTCATTTTTTCCAGTGGGTTGGGTTGGTCTGGGTTGGATTGACTGGGTTGGGTCAGGTTATCCGGTTTTTGTACACCCCTATACTCAAGTATAAATAAATTTCATAAAAATTATAAACACTCATTCAAGTAACTGGTAATTACATATTAATTAAAAAATAGCTCCTATACATATTTTGTTCTTCCATCATTTACATTTATCACCACATGTACATGTACATCATCATTTTTCCTACATAAACAAAAATTATTGGGTATATGCAGGTTAAGTTAAGTTTCCTACTACAAAGACCTAAATACCCTAAGTCAAGTATCCATACAAAATAGAAGGTTGAAACTTCATCGTAACAATTATATAGTCAAACCATCAAGCATTGTTAGATTTATATACATTAATGAAGACTATTGATCAAAATATAATATATTCTAAAGATAGTTACCATTTAGAGTAAAAGTGGTTACTGGTATATATCCAAAAGATATGGGAAGACCCATTCATTCTTAAAATATGCTACCAAGCTGAGTCTCCAAAATTAAACATATGCATCAAGTTCATGAAGGCCCGGAACTCCAAACAATGAATGCTTATATGTTAATAAATTGATAAGTTATGTTTCATTCACAAACTACAAATCTAATTTCTTAATATACCATATACAGTCAAGTATTAGTTCAGTAATGTATTTATCATATATCAAAATTAGGGACTTTACCAAAGTTTGTTGTGAAATATGGATGTGATCCTTTGAACGGCATTTACCACCAGAGCCACCACCACGCAAATAACTAGACTTTGGAGGTAAAACGATGTCAAATATATCATCTACATTCATTGTACCACCTTCAACTTCATATTGCAATTGCAATGCTCTTAATTTTTCCTACAACAATATCATTATAAGCATTATATAAAAATCCAACTTATATAAATCATAAATGTAAAATAATTGGTTAGTATGAACCAAAAGTCTTACATAAATAAGCTTTGATTCTTCATCAACCCATTTGTAATTGTTCTTGCTAAAATGTGTCTCATACCAAACCTGAACTCTATCAACTTCATCATCTTCTCCACTATTCCAAAAATGATAAAGTTGTCACATATACTAAAATCAGCATCAATGATTAAGTATATCCATCATGGATTTGACAAACTAGTTTGGCTATGATATTATTATTTTTTTCTTGTAATTTGCTTATGATATGTTGGTTCCTAAACAAGAAAGGTGTCGAAAAGACAGTGGCTTCTTGCTTAATAAAGAATAAGCATATACTAAACATTTTAGCAGACACTCGAACAAATGACTTTTCTCCATAACAATGATTTGTCATTTGTAAAGCCCTATTTTTCTTATTCACGTCACTTATTTTCTGTCAATTCAAAAGTGTGGTAAACATTTCAGAACATATTGTAACACATAAAGATCAAACAACTACTATTACAAAAGTGTTAACAAAGTGATGAGAAAAAATTGTAGCTGTATACTATAAATTCAGGTGATGGGAAACAATGGCATAGCCATGCCCACTTCTTATCATTTACATCTTCCTTTGGCTTTTTCGAAGAGCTTTTGCCTTCTTCTTGAACTTGAGAATGTGTTTGTGAAGCCTATAGTGATAACCTCTATACTATCGATTCATAGATGCAAAAATTGTTTCTGTGTAATAATCTTCCTCATCATCCATTAAAAAGTTGTCCTAAATAAGATATGACAATCAATCGATGAAGTCATGAAATTTTTCTTGCACAAATCAGTAACTTATACAAGAAAAAAAAATGATATAGTACACAAACTGTGACAATACATACCTCAAGATGATCTACCAGTCCCTCTTTGCAATTTTTATCAATATTTTTCCATCCTTCAATAGTAAGTGGTGCAAAACTGCGTACAATCATTCCATTAGCAATTTTCATCATTTCAGAATAATCCCCAACTGGTCTCAGATATTTTAACTTTCACTTGTTCACCTCGCTGCTTTTTCTTTGTCAATTGAATGGCTACAGTTTTCCCACATCTCTTTAAAGTTTTTATGGCTACCACTGAAAAAAAAATTTGCACAAAAAATAGATTATATGCAGTAAGAATAAATTTGAGGTATTTCCCTAGCAATATTTATAATTTATTATAGCTAATATGATCTTGTTCACCTTCTTAATAACATCAAAATAAGGACACAAGAATTACATGTTGCAATATGTGATATAATATTCATATTGATATACTAGTTTACTATCATTCTCCAATTCTTGTGGATATTCATTGATGTTAGTTGCTGCACTTTCAGCTGGTGGTTTTTGATTTGCAGACTCTTAGTTTTATGATCTTGTTCTCTTTAACCATTCATTATCTTGTCTTATATTTGAGTCATATGTGACTTAGTGTATTTCATCATCAATTATTAAGAGCAAATTATATAATATTAAAGTACCATTTGGAGGAATAATACAATTTCTTACCATTTATATTATTGTTGTTACCAAACTCAGTTGGGCTGCCAGGATTGCCAGATTCTGAAGTTGCAGTGGGTTGTTTGAGTTCAAATAATAATCTTACTATTTTCTTAGGGCTTGATCTAGTCGCAATATACTCCCCTCTTCTTGTTCCCCATCCTCTACCTCCACTATCCACTATCTTAGTTGTCTATGCCTTTGCTTTCTATGTTAAAAATAAATAAACAGAATAAAAGTCAAAAAAATATTAAATAATGTTTCTAAAAGTAGTAAATTATTACTATTCTTGCCCAATTAGTTTGGGCTCCTAGGAACTGCAGATTCTAAAGTTTATGTATGGGTTGTAAAGTTCCGAAGGTGGTCTTGTTTCGTTCCTAGGGCTTGATCTACTAGCGATATTCTTTCTTTTTCCTTTTAGTTGTCCTCGTCCTCGACCTGTACATGTTCAGCAGTGTGTGCCTTTAATCAAAGTATTTAATAATCTACAATAATAATTCAACACTATGTTTAATATATACTTGATTTTGTCACATTGGCTGCATTTCGTACCTTCTCAACTTTAATCCGTGATGTGGTTACACCTTTCACATCCAACATAACCATATGAATGTTCTTATGAAATATATATATGCTTATTTAGTAACTTAAACATTGCACCACAAATAACAATATGGTATAGAAGGTACATTACAACTCATAGGAATAAGCTGGGAAAAAAAATTGAAAAAAAAAACTCACTTAATTCTAATGGAAAACTATACTTTAAATGAAATAAATTAGGGAAAGCATCATGAAATTAAATATTATGAAGTACAATACTATAATAGTTAATGATAATACCTTGATTTGCAGCAGGTGGTTGAAATATAGTAAAACCATAACAATTTTTATGATCTTCAACTTGGCTCCCACTTGATTTTGAAGAATATCCTCCATTATGGGTAGCTGCCAATTGTTTCCTTGGTGAACTTCTAGTTGGAAACTTTTTTTTTCCCTTTCGATTTACCTTGCATTGAATTTGTCATTGCTTACACTATCCAATAAATGATAACAAAGCAAAATACATGTTATCGAAGACTATGTTACATAAAAATACAATATCATTATTCCAATAGAACAACAAATATTTTATTTCAGCTAATAATAAGAAATGAACATAATGAAATAAAGTATGGTAATAACAATCAACATGCAACAAAATAAAAAATGGACTTCACCACATCTATTCATCATTATCATCTCCACTAGACAGAAAATGTATATCATCATCATTATCATCTGTTCCAACTTCAATATCAACAAGTATATGATCCATGTCTCCCAAGGCAACAAACTTTAACCTTCATTATCCAATATTACATTGTCGTCTTTTCTACTACACAGTTCTTGTTGATATGGATCAGCTGCCTCTTCAGTTTTTCAGCTTCCATTTGGCCATTGTAAAAATTATGCGGTTGTATCATATCCATTTTATATTCCTCAACAAATAAAACTAGTAGCAAAAAATTAATATAATTTTTGATGAAAAGTAATAGATAAGCAATAACAAGACCCTAACGCTAAGGCTATACATGTAACATCCTAAAATCTAATTAAGGATTAGCAAGGTAATT